>JADRCD010125616.1:0-12144 GCA_019843815.1 Montemys delectorum
GGTGACCATTCTAAAGGGATCTACAGATTACAATGACTGGGTAGTTACATGAATGTTTTGTGTTTGCGGAGAGTAAATAGGGATCTGGGAAAAGAATTCGGGGGGGTGGGTGGAAGAGGGTACATTCTCTCTTGAGGAGAGGCAGAATGACCACACATATTCTGTTGGTAAGAATGCTGTCATTGCAGAATGTTGGGTTATTGATTATGGAAGCCTAGTTTCATGCAATTTTCTTTAAGGGGGGATAGAAAATAGGTACTACTTAAAAAAAAATCAAACGAGGCACAGTACACTCAAAGTTGGTGTGTCAACACCCCTAAAATGCTATTAGTTTGGTGAGGTTGTGAATACCTCTCCCTGCTTACGCACTCTCTTGGGAGGTGCGTTTGATGTGGGAGGGAGAGTCCCCCTCACCTCGGAGGTTCCTGAGGAGGACTTTCAGCTTCTGTGGCTCATTTGTACGTCTCCTATTGAAGTCAGCTCTGGGGTGCGTCTGGGCACAGTGGTCTGTCTGCAGGATGTGGAAGAGGCTGGCCATGTTGGGTCCAATCTTCTCCATCAGGCTGTCTCTGATTGTGCTGACTGTGTCTTCATCACATTCCAGTAGGCTTCGGACAAGTCTGTTGTAGTATCTGCATTGGGGGAAAGGTTCTCATTAGAGGAAGTGAAGTCAGGGAGCAGGTTCAGACATTAGTGCTCAAGCTATGCAAAGCTGAAGGTGGCTTTTGCTTCCTACAGAGCTCTGGGTTCACTAAACCACACTAGAACGTCCGTCTCCATGTTTAGACTTCAAGAGAGTTAGATCACATTGAGCAGTAGGAGGCTGACTATTATGTCTGAAATCCTGGAAAACAATGACTCTCAGAGATAAACGTGACAACTCAAAACACTCTCATATTGTAAGGAAGAAACCAGAGTGCTTGCTCAAAGTCCATACATAAGTGGACTTAGTCAAATAAAATGAGTGGAGTTGGTGGGCCTTAGACTCTAAGCTTGTGTTAGTACTACATCGCTGCACATGGACTGACAGTTATTTGGATGTCTTCTGCAACTTCCCTCTCTCCTGGGCATCCCTGTGTGCTCAAGAGTAGGTATATACTAATGTACCATCTAACTAAGCTTCAACGTATAGCTGTGCATTTTCCTGTGAAGTCTACTTTCCTTACACCCACTCAGCCAGTCTTGAAAAGGCTGATGACTGAGTAACTCTATTTTGCGGCTTCCTTCAAAGGCATCTAGTGGCTTCCTGCAGGCAAAGACAAGGTAGCAAGGGTGCTTGGAGGAAAAGATGAATGGCCTTTAAAGGTCCTGCTTTTGTGAGTCTGCGAAACTCTCTCATGTTGCTTCGGCTTTGATGGTCTCTTCCTTCTTTGGATGCCTTGCAGACTTTAGTTATCACCTAAAGCACAAATATTTGATGGCCTCATGATGATTTTTCCCCCCCTGGTTAAATTTTGAAAGCTTTTCAAGGGCAGGGTGGGATGTCCTTAGTCTTTTTTATCCAAGTAGCTGAGTGGCACCAGACTGTATTGTCTGCTCAATAATTCACATTTTTGTTTTTTTAATGAGGAAATAGAACTTAAACAACAGGGTGGCTTTCTTGTCTGGGAAGATCACATCCACCTTCTTCCTGCATGTATAACATTTGACCTTAGTTCTCACTACCTGCCCCTATGCTTCTATCTTTATTGAAATACCTTCTTAGTATATCAACTGAACTTTGACATCAATGGAAAGAGCATTCTGTTGTACAAAAAAAAGTTTAATTTTTTTGAAGAAAAATGATCTGTGATTCTGGTAGATTTCTAAGCAAACAAACAAAAACTGCAATGACAAAGTACAGTATAATTGACTTTCATTTATTCAACAAATTTCTCTGACTGTCTCAAACAATATAGCCAAGTGTTATGGCTGTGCATGGACCAAAACTTCTAAACAACTTATGCAGTTCAGGTATTTTCTAAACTGACTTGGGGCATTTCTGGTCCATTTTGACTCAATGGTTGTATAAACCCATTAGCCCTGCGCTCTTCCCCTGGTGACAGTGACCTGCTGTACTGATGTGGAGAGACCCTTTTCTAGGAGTGGTCACGGTGTCACGGGGGCCACAGAATCATCTGGGGAGGGGAGGAATCCTGTTTATTTTTAACTCAATTCCCAGAGCACATGAGCAAACATCTTTCTAGAATAACTTGACCCCCTAGAGAGGTCCTTTGAAGGATGGACAGTAAACAGTACATCGTGAGTGACGAAACGAATTGGTCACCTTTCTTTGAGTGAGAGAGTGAAGTTGGGGGTGGAGAAAGAGGAACAGCAACTGGCTTGCCCATAGTCCTGGCTATAGTCCTCTTGTCAGGGACAAATATATCCAGCGGTGAGTGAAATTGGGCTTCTCTGGCCCAGAGGAACATTTTCCAAGCCTTTGGAATTACAAATTACATGAATTAAGCTGAGCTTTACTTGGATGGAGAAATGGGGAGAGAACTAGTTTTGGAAAAACTGAGAATGAAACAGTTATGTCCCAACAGCTTTTAGCCATCTATACCTTCATTCATCTCTAGGTATCAACTAATTTCTGGACTCTTCTAGGACTTGGCTCCCCTACATCTTGGGGTTTACTTTAGAGGATAGTTTAGTTCTTAGAGGATACAGTTCCCTTAAGGATTTTATAGCTCAGAGAAGTTAACCCTTCCACATCTAGAAAGAACTTTTCATGGCACATGTGTCCCCAAGTGGGCTAGAAAATGAGATTGCTCTTTAGAAACAGAAAGAATGCAAAGTTTCCTCATTGACAGTATTTGAAGTTCTTGTCTGGTTGGAGAAATCTAAGCCCCTTAAATAAATTCAGCTTGTCTAGCTACCCTGCATCTTTGGGGCCCCATTGCTGCCTGACTCTGAGGACACCTACCTTTGCTATTGTGTCTCTGATAGACTAGACAGAATACCTGACATGCTCTTTGGCTGGCCTACCTTCTTTTAGTAACTACTGCTTCCCTGAGGGGGCTTTGGTAACTCAGTGGAGAAGTCGAAGAATTTTCTACATTGTAAAGTAGAAAATTATAGATGGCTGAATTAAGAGCTCCTCAAAGCTAAAGCATATGCCAGGCTGCCTGATATCAGCTAACCCTGTTGTCTCCAGTGAGACTGAAATGTGACACTCATCTCTGGACTGTGCAGGAGAATGAGAAGACCTTTACTTTGGGTTGCTAAGCAACACAGATGCTTTAAGAGGTTTGTGTCTTCAGCAAAAGTTGACTTAGCAATTGCCATGTATTTATGGAGCACCCTTTTGTACCAAGAACATATAGTTACACTAGCTATGCGGAGCGATGATATGTCTTTTCTTTTAGGAGAGAGTGCACATAGAATTCCTTGCTGAACACCATGGTATGTGTATATTTAGTTATTCATGGTATTCTATTTTGGGGTTTCAGGGACTTCTTGCAGGGTTTTTCTGGCTGCCTTCTTTTGAAGTAGAAATCTAAATAGCTTGGCTCAAGGCTATGTGAATTCTGGACCCTACTGGGTGACTCACAAGCTGTGAGACCTTCAGCAGGTTGCTTATTTCACCGAACCTCTGTCCTTCAGTCAGTTAGATGGGGCAGTAGGGACAGATAACCATTACCTTCAGCTCTGGTATTTTGTTTCTAAGGATTCAGCATGTGTTTGCCTTCTCAGGCTAACAAAAATCAGTACAACTCAGCAGAAGAAATCCACTTTGTCTGGGGAGTTGAGATGTTTCCTATCTTTATGCCTGACAGGCTTTATGCCATGATGTTGCACACTGCATTGAGATAGCAGATTAAGCCTTCTGATCTCACAGCCTGGAAGGACCTTGTACAAAGCACGGATCTTTCTTCTCACTTTGAAAATTCCATCCTCGACCCCACCCCCACCCCCACCCCCACCCCCACGAGCTTGGTGAAGGATAAGATCAGACATTCTCCATGGCTACAGTTTCAGCCATGCTTACCCAAATACACACATTCTGCCTAGGAACGTTCTGTGTGAGAGTTTATAAATAGGCCTTTGTTTCCCTTGATCAATATTATTCTTCTGTTTCCTGTTCCCAATCCATGCCCTAGAGAGTTGGACGCTTTGTCACTTTTCCCACTCTGGATCTGGGTTGGTCTCATTGGTTCCCAAGCTTCATGGTGCCTTGCCCACCTCATCAATCCTTCCTGCTTCTCTCAAGACTGAAAGTATGGGTTGCAAATCAAGGCAGGGGACATTCCCAATTAACTTCTCTCCCTGCATGCACCTTTGTCAAATACACACACTCCTGTTCTGCCTTTCAGTCCAGTCAGGCTTTTGGAGTCTCCCAGACCTAAATCTCATGCTAGACAAACCACAGGAAGGTGGAATGAACCTGTAACTACTTCCCTTTGCAAATCTTTGCCAACTGGCAGGGACTTTGCGTGTGTCTATGTTGGGACTGAGGCTGGGAAAGCAGGATGTTTCAGGCACTGAGGAGCTGAAATAGAGCAGATCAAGCCCCGCCTGCAAAGGAAATCGCTCTAGTCCTGAGCACTGAAGCAAAATCCTTGGAAAAAGGTAAGAGTTGCATGAGAGATTCTGGCGTTTAAGAGTATGCCACCCTTTCTCCACTGACCTTTTCTACTAAACATGAGCAAGGGGAGATAAAGGACCTATGCCTGGACTATTTTCTGATGGTGTTGCAAACAGGACACTTTGGAAGAAGAATAATGGCCTACCTAAGGACATCTTTCCCAAGTCTCCTCTTGGATACGTGGGAATCTTTGGTTTAAACTCTGTAGCTTCCTTTCCACAGTGACTCTCCCTTCACAAGGGCAAACGCAACTTTAACTGACATATCCAACTCAGTATAGCCTTGAAATTGGCTACTTTAGAGATCATATGTGCCCTTAATCTTTTTTAACAATGTAAACACATACTGATAAGTCTGCTAATACACTTCCCTTTAAAATGCTACATAACTACATCTTTTGTCCCTAACCGTTGTCCAAGCAAGAACTCTTCATTTCTTTCCCCTATGACCAAAAGTTAGTCTCCAACAACCAGCCAAGTATTAACCCTTCCCTTTCCTCCAGGAATCTTCCTAGGAGAATTTGTAAAATTGAGGTTGATATAGAAAGACAAGGTATTTGAGGAAAATGGAGTTGATTTTTTTCTGTTCTGAGAAAGTCAGGGAGAGTTGCATTCAAGGGCTGCATGGCAGCTTTCTAAAAGGTGAGTTGTGGTTCAGTAGGCCACTAACTGTAGTTGAGAATGGCTCCTACATGTCACAGAAGTTTCACGTTAGGGATAAAGCCCCAGATATTGTCATTCTTAGAAGATGGGGTTATTTGGCTAGGAGATTCATCAGCTTAAGTGTGTGATGACTCTTAGGGAACCAGAGTAACGGAACTATTCCTGGTGAATGCATACAGACTTGGTGAGAGAGTCAGAGAATCATGGGATTTCATCCAATCATAGGATTTGGCTTTGAGCATCTCCGCAAGCTGTTGTCAACCAGCTTATAGTTTACTGATTCTGTCTGCCCATGTCCTACTACTCAAGCAGCATCCCTCACCTCTTGCTAGACATCTTTCCAAGATACCCACAGTGGACCAGGATGCAAGGTCTCATATATCAGGGGTTCATGCCTATTTGGCAAAGGCTTCAAAGCCAATGACACAGCAAGGCCTGGAGATCAGATGGTGTGAACACATCACCTGAGATATAAATGATACTTGGGTAGTCACCAGCTTTTCCTTCTGGGAAATCTTGGGCTAATGGGTTGGGATGACATAATGCTTTAAAGGGAACATAGGAATGGCTCCCTAAAGCCATTTCACTTTTCATAGAGAAAAATCCTGAGGTCCTGAGGAAATAAGATGACTTGTTCTGGAGATAAGATGCTTAGCTACTGAAATATCTGGCTTTGGGACTAACTCCAAATATACAGATTTAATAAAAGTCTGCATTCTGACATTTGACCAGGGTTTTATATCATGGCCTATTGTTCTGTTGCTCTGCCACGGTTTCTGCCAAACCTGATGTCTCAAAAGGTACTTTCCAGAAGCTTCATTGTTTCCTTCAGGCTTACAGTTGAGAACTGGAGAGAGAAACTCACCCAGGAAAACTGCAAACCATCTTTCTGCTAGCTGTGTAGGAGGATTGTTATAACACCAGAGGGAGAGATTGCTGCTCTGGTTATGGTGGCCAACCCCCATCCTACCCCCCATGTTGTGAAGAGCAGGACCCTTGGGGTACCTGTTGGAGAAGTGATTGGGCAGCTGTATGACTTCAGTGATGGCTTCCGGGTTGCGCTTGGCGATGCTGCAAACGTTGAGCTTGCTGTAGCAGTCCTCCTGCACCTCGGCGATCATCCTCTGGAAAGTAGAACACCTCCGAATGGCAAGGAAGAGCTTGGAGGTGATCCCATTGGCAATGCACTTTAAGCTCTCTTTGACAAATGCTTTTCCCTGCCAGGCATAAGAAGATAAGTGTTAGTTTGACCTTCTAAAAGAGGTCTGGGTCTATGACAGAGGAGTCTTCAAGGGGACACAGCATGGCTAAGAATCAAAAAAAGAAAAATCTCTTCTCTCTTGAACTATCTTGAACGCTCAGCTCCACAGACAGGAAATGAGGTAGGAGTGAGCCACTATCAACTCCTCTAAGGTGTGAAGATGGTTAGAATCAGTTTTATGTTCTTGGCATTAAGACTGATAACTGGGAATTTTAGACAGCATGCTAAGTCATTCAGAGGAGAACATTTTTATTTTCTCTCAAAGCAAAAATGCTTTTCTGCTAGTCATCCCTCATATTATATGCTAGCCCGTCAACCCCTTATTCCTGGTCTAAACTGTGTTCATATGCCCCCGGACCTGTGTGTGTGTGTATGTGTGTGTGTGTGTGTGTGTGTGTGTGTGTGTGTGTGTGTGTGTGTTTGTGCCTGGGATGAGCCTTTTTGTTAGGAGGCTGGGGAGCAAGGTTGGCTCTCTATAAGACGGGTTCTTAAGACTAGTAATAAGCACTCTGTTAAAAAGATAATCAGCCAGTAGGAGCAGAAGTCAAAGTCCAGTTACCTGAGTGTCAAATTTAGCAGCACTGTACAAGAAGGATTTACAAATGTCGTACATCCCATCTGTGTCACATGTGGAGTTTTCCAGGCATGCAAATGCCCCGCAGCCAACCTGCAGGGCACTGTTGAGGCAGCGAACCACTTCAGCTGGAAGAGACAAACAGACCAGTCTGGGTCAAGCCAAGGGGCCCTGGAAGAATCCAGTAGGTGTAAAAGCCAATACCCAGGGCACATGACCTTAACTTATCCTTAACTTTGATTTTGGGTTCCATTAGATAGAACAATTTGAAGAAAAGTGGGGTGAGAAAGGGGATGGGCAGGACCTTTTTCCTTCTAAGACTCAGGAATAGGGGCAGTGCCTTCCCTCTTAGGCACATGCTTTCTGGGTTTTACCCTTCTATGTATTTTGATGGCTAGAGAAGTAAGGTTAGAGACCTTGTAATGCATAGTGTCTTCTGGTGGTGACAGGAATCAAAGGCTGTCCCTTGGAACTTGAAAGCATGGGTAGGCTATAGGCAGTAACTGAAGGTCAGGCTCATGATGGGGTTGGGGGTGGACCAGAGAATCTAGCTGCTCTCTGAAAAATGCAGTCTAGAGTAAAAAGCATGGTATTTTTAAATCCAAATGGCAGAGAATAATTTGCTGAGTCCATTTGGAGGGAGACCCTTCCCAAAGAGGGCTTGTAACCCCATGACAGCATTGGCAGAAAGGAATCTGAGCCCTTTGTATCCACCCAGCCCCCCAACCACAGCCCAGTGCTTAGAGGTATGAATAATCTCTCATATTAAAAAGGCTTCTTTTCAAAAAAGGAGAAACACAGGTGTGGAATGACGGGTCCAAGGCACTCCTTGTGAAAGGCTGGAAGAAAACCGCAAAGAACTTGCACCGGGCTTTCTGCATTCTGGATAAGATCTGCCATAAAAGTAATTTCTCTGCCACAGAAGGAGGGGTGTTCTGGCAGGCAGCTCGGCAAGCAATGATCTGTAGCCTTCATACCGTAGGATTCTCCTCCCAGATCAAAAGCATGGTTTGGTTAGGCTAGGTTCCTCTCCTCCCCCCCCCCCCCCCCCCACCCCCCCCCCCCCCTCCGCAGCCTCTGGGATGTTACAAGTCATTTCCCTAATTATATATTTCCACGGGTTCAAATTATAACTTTGCTTTAAGCAGTTTTAATATGCATTAGGGCTGCTATTGTTTTAGGCAAGCTCGAATTGTGAATCACGGCATCGCTATAGCAACTAAGTACAAAAGGAAGCCAGGCAAAAGGCCTCCTCTGGCAGGGACCTGCGCTCTTCCAAGGGGGAGCATCTGCAGCATTTTGACACCTGCGGGGTCCCATCTCTGCTAACAGTTGGGGAGAGGAATGAGTGGGGAATCAGAAGTCAAGGAGCATAGGGGTCCTAATGCCTCTGCCTCCCGAGGCCAGGACTATATACAGTTAACTGGTGCGGGAGTCTGGCGGAAAGTAAGACCTTCCCCTTGGAGAAAGAAATGCTTCGTTTCACAAATGCACTTCCTTCTAGGGACCATGGGCTGCATGGGCGATTGAATGGAGCCCGTGAGAGTGAGGAAGGAGACAGGCAGGCTTATAGGGAGTGGGGTGTGTAGGTCCCTTCACCCCTTTCCGAATGCACCCTGAAAATTTTTTTTCAGACTTGAGGATTATGGTTCCACAAATCAGTGTGAGGAGGGGGCTTGTCTGTGTGCTGTCTGGAGAGGTAGAGAAGTCAAGTTACAAGGTCTTAAAGGAGCAGGGAGAGGGACGGCAGCAGGTAAGCCACTCATTACCTTAACACAAGCTTGTGGAGTAGAGAGAGCCACTGTGAGGCGTGCCAACATTCAAGCCTTTCCCCGCCCCCTCCCCCCAACGAGAGGGTACGTGCCAGATTTCAGGCAATCAGGCTAGGCTTATGCAATGAAATACCCTCAGCAGAGCGCCCAGCTTCTTCGTTAGTTGCATGCAATTTATTAAACAAAGGAACTCCACTTCCTAAGGCTATAGGATTACGCTGGCAGTTCATTATCACCAGGCATGAAGCACATTTATTACCGAGATCAGTCGTCACAGGGACACATGCAAAAGTGAGAAAGGCAAATGAGGACAGCTCTTGGGGGGGGGGGGGGGGGAGAGAAACCGGTCCTGGGTTTGCTTGCTTACCTGAATTTTGAGCCGCCACCCGGGATTTTCTGGGGCTCACAGAATCATTCTGTTCCGCCTCGTGCGCTGCAGCTGCACTGATGACCAGCGCCAGAATCACTGCTGAGTTTTGGAGCATTCTCTGAGAAGTTTCCGCTAAGTTGTTGGCTTTTTTTTTTTTCTCCCCCCTTTCCTCTTTCCCTCTCCCGGCTTGAGTGAAGATGTGGATCTGGATATACTGAAAGCTTAGGTGAGGATTTGAGGAAGAATTTTTTTGTGTGTGGCTGGCTGGCTTGGCTGGTTGGCTGGCTGGCAGGCGGCTGCTGCTGTTGCTGTTGCTGCTGCTGCTGCTTCTTGCACCTCTGGCTTTTGCAAACTGGGGGCCCAAGAGCTGCACCCAGGGATTTTATAGCCGTCTTATCGGTCCTCGGGATCAGGGACCAATCAGATCCTTCAACTGGTCCGTTTAGCCAATAGGCAGGCACGCTTATTCAGCTGGAGCTTTTTGACTTCTTAGAAATATTTTCCAGCAAATTGAAAGTACCTGCTGCCAATGATTTATATGTGTGTGTGTGGCTGTGTGCTCAGGGATGTGTGGAAAAGCTATTTTCACACGCTGAAGTGATAACTCTGTATTGATCAAGGCAAAAAGAAAATCACTTGAAAAGCTCTCCAAGGTACTTGTGAAATTCATCTTTAATTTTTTTTTTAAATGATCCACTAGGAGGAATGTATGTTGGATGCTTGGTTGGGAGATGTGATGCAGATTTGAATTTAATTACACTATAGCAACTCTCTAATTTTAGTAGGCTGTTCTCTGTAAGAGCTCAACATCAATTTTTTTCTTGCGTTTTTGCGTTCACTTATAGTATGCGGCTATGATTCCTTTCTGTGATCTGTGGGCACCCTGAATTTGCGCTGCTATGTGAGCCACTGTAGAAGGCTGTATGCTCATGCAAGAGCCTGGTGAACTGAGGTTCGGTAGTTCTAGCTCCCAGCTCTTCCCTCAGCTGGCCTAGTTATTAAATCTATGACCTTGGCCACATCCTTTCACCTTGCTGTTCCACTTCTCAAATCTTATTCTACACACCTCTAAAATGATATGATTCACTGGGAACAAGGTCTCTTGTAGCTCAGGTTGAACTTGATTTCTAGCTGAGGGTGACCTTGAACTCCTATCCTCCTGCCTCCATCTTTCCATGTTGAAATAACAGGTATCTGCCACTGTGTGGTTCTGGGGATTGAGCCCACAGCTTCATGCACACTGGCCTGCGCTCTGTTAACTGGCAACATCCCTAGTCACTGGATCAATCAACAGTGTTTTCTTAGTCACCAGAGATGCTGCCAACCCAGGAGTGTTGCTTACTGTCTGTGCACACACACACAACTACTCTTCACACAACACTCCACAGAGGGACATGGCAAATGCCTGGAAATTAATAAAATGTGGATTCAAGCCCAGCAGCACCATAATCACATTGAAACAACGAGCTGGTCAAAGCAAGACTAAACCTGCTGGGTAAACCAGTTCACTTCTTGGGGGTTGGGGAAGAGGCAGGGGGTGGGACTGGGAAGAAAGGGTAGGGAAAGAGCAGAATGTGTAGGAGAGGAGACTGATAAACTGGAGACTTAATGGGAAAATTATAGTGGAATCATAAATCATGCCCAGCAGAGAAGCTCCTGTTTTCTTATAAGTGGAGTGGGGGCAACAGGAAGGCTTGTCCTTAAGTTGTGAAGGTGGTTAATGATCCAGAAGAGAACGTCCCAGGGTAGAAAGGTGGTCATTAAAGGATGGGGTGAGGCAAAAAGATTAACAATAAAACGTTGAACATTTTTTGGGAGGTAAGTGCAAAAGGGTCTTTGGTGATTCTCTGGACTTGAACAGCATGGTCTTGGAAAGAAACAGCACCAGTGGCTTCAGTTCAGTCCTGAGACTTCACATGAAAACTTAAAAAAAAAATGATTCTGTTATTACAAATCACAACCAGAATTAGATCTATCTCTGAGTGTTCATGTACATGTACGTGTGTGTGTGTGTGTGTGTGTGTGTGTGTGTGTGTGTGTGTGTATGTAGGGAGTAGATTTGCTTAAGGTGACTTATACCCCATTCTTTGAAAAAAAAAAGATTGTTTGAAAAAGCAGGGATTTTTGCTATGACAAAGCTAGAAAGAATAAAAGACATAGAAAATATGTTAAAAATTGGAAAATTCCATGTAACTCTGTTTCAATTAGCTAATCTCACCTTTTCATTGATTAAATATATAAACTTTTTAATTTGTCCCTTCCAGTCTTTGTTCATCAACCATATTGTTGTTTCTTCAATACTTCTAATTTGGGTGCTTTGTGGTATGTCAGGGAGGGTAAAAGTGAGGGAATCTAGAAAGTAAGCATGATTCTAACCTGGGGCATCTGGAATTTAGCTGGGATGATGACCAACCTTGGGATACCTTCTACAAGTGCAAAATGTCATGACTTTGCCTGAGAGACAACTAGAGATTTGAGGAAGGTTTCCTGGAAAGACCTTCAAGAAGTGTTTAAACTGAGGGGGATGGGGGGGGGGGGGGAAGGTGATGCCAGCTCGAGTTTCATGAAATTCTTATTCTAGGAATCTCTGAGATCGATTGCTGATGACTTTATGCAGGAATAGAGCATATATGGCATTGCAAAATAGATCACTCAGTGTTACCTTTCAAAGAGGGAAGATGAGCATAGGCTGCAGGGTTTACAGAAGGTCTTGACTTCCATTCCCGAGCATCCTCTGCTTCCCTAGCCATTGTGCACTGTTCAAGGATCTACACTTGACCTCTGGCTGGTCTACCAGCTTGGAAGCTTGGCTTTCCTCTGACAATCCAGTTTTCTTTGCCCGGTTCTCTGAAGCTCTTACCAGAACACAATGTCCTATAAGTATCAGGAAATGTGTGTGTGTGTGTGTGTGTGTGTGTGTGTGTGTGTGTGTGTG
>JADRCD010125617.1:0-34892 GCA_019843815.1 Montemys delectorum
CCCCCCCCCCCCGGCCTGGTGACCAGGAACTCAGAAAATAGGCTGGAGAGATGTCTCAGGGGTTCGGAGCACTGGCTATTCCTGCAGAGGACCAGGGTTTGACTCCCAGCATCCACAGAGTATCTCACAGCTATGTGCTACTCTAGTTCCAGGAGCTTGGATGCCCTTTTCTGACCTCTTCAGGAGCTGCACACACATGTGGTTGACACATACGCATGCAGGCAAAGCTGTCACATATATGAAATAAAATAAATCTTAAAAGTGGAATCATTAAAGACACACAGAACGAGAGCCTATGGGGCATGTTTCGTGTTCGGTCACAGCAGAAGAGACTGCAAGAATTGGTGGCAGTCACCAGAAGCCAGTGGAGGTGTGTACGAGAATTTCTCCTGAGTCTCCAAGAAAGAACTGGCTCTGCCGTCTCCCTGGTTTCAAACTTTTGGGGCTGAAGTGTAAAAGAGTAAAATTCTGTTGTTAGAAGCTTCCAAATATGTGGCCTGTTGTTTTAAAACCCCTAGGAAAGCAAGGTGGGAACACACTGCAGCTCTGCTCCTCCTGAGGTTACCCTCTGTCTTTGGCTGAGGCCATGTTGGTTAGATTTCTCTGCTATGAGAGCTGACATCTCCCCTTTTCATGATGTAGAATGATCCTGACTACATTTGAAAATCAAGGCTAAGAGATTTTATTTGTTGCTGTTGTGTATGGCATTTCTTTAGAAAATGTTTTCATGTAAATGTTATTATCGGCATAAAAGACTTGCATGTAGAACTTTGTTAAACTATCTTACTAATTCTATATTTTTTTTCTGATGCTTGGGTATAGCTAATGGACTCCCATAGGCTAAGCACACACTGTCCATGAAGCTACTGTGCCAGATCCCTTTATTATCTCTGGATTCAGCTTCCTCCATTTAATTTCTTTCAATTGTCTTGAATTATAAGTGCAAGCAATGATTTTGCCTCTTCTTTCCCAATATCTACACATCACATTTGTGCATCATGTCATATTGCTGGAAGCCACCCAGCCTGGAGTGGTTGAAATGAGGCACAGGGTTGGATTCAGGCGTGGAGTTAAAGACTCATGGTCTCTGGATATTCTAGCTTTCTAACTATAGAAAATATTTGTTGATAGCTTCTAAATGATTCTAAAAGCTTTCTTGCTCTTTCTGAGGGTTAAAAGCCACTGGTTTAGGAGATTAACACCTCTAGCCTTTGTTCTATCTCTTCAGGAATTGCATTAGCTCTAACTTTCAATGTGCTAGTTGAAGTCACAGGAGGAAAAAGGGGCACTTTGAAAATGATTCTAGTGTTTAGTTCTAAATCCTAAAAGGTTTCCCATGAGAGCTCTGTACGAAAAAGTGGGAAGAGGTTTGTAAGGAGAGGGGCATACATATAAATAAAAAATAAATAAATCTTTTTTTTTTTTAAATGGGATGGAGAGATGGCTCAGTGGTTAAGAGCACTGACTGCTCTTCCAGAGATCCTGAGTTCAATTCCCAGCAACCTCATGGTGGCTCACAACCATCTGTAATAGGATCCGATGCCCTCTTCTGGTGTGTGTCTGAAGACAGCTATAGTGTACTCATATAAATAAAAAAATAAATCAATCTTTTAAAAAAAGAAGTGAGGCATAAGGAATGCTTGGAAAAGGGGGATAAGGGATCTGAGAAAAGCGGGGTAGGTACGGAGTGCTGAGAAGAGGGGATAAGGAGAATGTTAAGAAAAGCAGGACAAGGAGACTGCTCTCCTCTCTTTGTCTTCAGCATTATACATCTTTCAGAATACATGATCACATGGCAAAAACTTCATCACAAGTTTATGCACAAATTCAAATCATAAATCAAGTAAGAAGTTTTCAACAGAGAATGTTTACATGTGTTCCCATTAGGAGTAATTATCTGGCTGAACAGTCATCATCTGTCCCAAGCCTAACAGGTTGGTTCACGGAGAGTTAAAAACCACAACGTTTTGTGACTAAGGTATTAGTGAAGTTTTGTATAGATAAACCCAGTCAATATTTTATCTTCTGTCCCAGCCATTGGTTAACGGTTTTACAACCTCTTGGAATGTGCTCTGAGTAGTAGACGCCTGCTTGCTATCTCAGAAGCAATTAACTCATGACACTAAAGACTGGTAGAGTTCTCATTGCAGAGAGAACCTAATAGGAGCCCCACTATAAAAGAGCTTAATAAATACTGATATAATTTTAGGAATTCTTATAGGATCATCATTAAGAATTAAGAAGTCATCTATTTGTATAGCATCGCTACAAGATAGCACTTCTTCGTTGTTTAGCAGAGATCTGCTCAAAAGAATGGGCAATACTAGTGCTTGCTATATATATATATATATATATATATATATATATATGATTAATAATAACAGGAAAAGCATATCAATAGCAGGAATCATTCCTAAAATGAATTTCTCCTGGTGCTTGCCTATCAGAGCAAATCCTTTGTGGATTATAGTTTAAGGTGGGCTCATCTCAAGAAAATCATCTGCTAATTTTTAGCTTCTTCTCATTGGCTCCTGACATCATATCACATCCATGGGGGTTTCCTGAAGACCCCTAGAGAACAGCAGTGTCTGTTTCCCTCAGAGCCAGCTGGGGTGCTCATGTTTAAAGCTCTGACCTTCGCTATGAGAAGCCATGGCTAAAAGAGCTGGGAAGCCCAAAGGCAGCACTGGCCCAGCTGTATTTCACCAAAATAACAGGCAGGGAGGCATCCAAGTGCTCCAGGATTGGCGCTGTCTGGAAATGCACTATTCATATCCCCCATCATCATTAACCAAAACCCCAAAAGTTCCCGAAACCCCTGTATCTGTGTACAAGATACATGTCACTCACCAATGCTCAGGGAGCAGGAGAATACCCCTAAAGACCAAGAAACAGCTGCAAAAGTTTACCATCAGGGACTGCACAGCAGGACATTGATGAGGCTGGGATGGGAATAACAGCAAGAAGAGGGGGGAATCTTAGTGTCCAATCTGGGCATCTGGCTGTGGAGACCCCCATTCTGAGAAGCTGCCTCTCTGCTCCACACATGCAACCCTGGTGGGGAACCCCAGTCACGGATACCATCCAACCCTTTGATATAGAGCTTGGGGTATAGTTGAGATGTAAGCAGACACAAGCCCCCAACTTTATGAACTGGGTAGTTGTTCTAAAAGTAGCTAAGAATCTAAGGAGGGCAAATCCCTTCCTCTCTTTCATTTTGTATTAAAGGAGTGAGAAGAGATGGGAGAAGAGTCTTAGTAGATGACTTATAGGGTACAAGGATGAGACTAGAGACTGCCTTTACCTGCACAGGAACCAAGGAGAGAGTCACAGATGTTGTGAAAGGGTGGGGGCACTAATGGTCTTGTTTGTCTGTTTTGTGGTGGTGTGACTAAGAACAACTCCCATAGGCTTATATATTCGAATGCTTAGTCATCAGGGAATGGCACTACTTGAGAAGGATTGGGAGGTACATCACTGGGGGCGGGCTTTGAGGTTTCTAAAGCTCAAGCCAGGTCCGATGTTTCTCTCTTCCCGCTGCCTGTGGATCTGGACGTAGAACTCGCAGCTACTTCTCCAGCACAGTGTCTGCCTGTGTGCTACCGTGCTCCCCACCATGATGACAATGGATTCAACCTCTGAAACTGTAAGCAAGTCCCAGTTAAATACTTTCCTTTATAAGAGTTGCCTTGGTCATGGTGTCTCTTCACAGCAATAAACACTAAGACAGTCTGTTCTTCTCATGGTGCTGGAACCCAGTACCTCACATATACTAGGTGGGTATTCTACTCCCAGCCACACAACAATCTTTTTTAAACCCTTAGATTCCCCACAGTAGGACTTTTGCTCAGTGTGTGTGTGAAGCTGGGCATGGGTTCCGTACTCAATACTTAAAAACCAAACTCTAAATCTTGACTCCAGAGTTCCTGGTTATCTAAGGGTATGGTTTGGGTGTGAACTGTCTCTCGAAGACTCTTTATGGCGATGCCTTCCTCCACCTGGTGGCCTCACTTTGGAAGGTGCTGGAAACTCAGCTAGCTGCAGAGAGTGAATCACATAAACACATCCCAGAAGAGTGGTGTGTCTCTCTGTATGCTAGCTGTCACAAGGCAAGAAACACTCCTCTATATCCTTCCTTGGACATGGATGGAGACCTCTGAGGCCATGGGCCAAAATAAATCTTTTTCCACTTAAGTTGCTTTTGGGATATTTTGTCACAGCAGCATAAACTAACAGTGAGCTGAAACATTTGTTTTTCAGGATCACTTGCCACAGAAAGGACTTTGGCCTCTCTCACAGCAGTCACCTTTGACTTGGACCTAACGTCTGTGAGGCAATGCTTCCGTGCGGGGCTGCAAGTAGGTGGTTCGTTGGAGGTACAGCTTGAGTTTACAGATGAGGAGAGTAAGGTCCTGGTGACAAGACTGTATTTTTCCAAGCTGCAGCTGTCTGTCCCTTGAACCTGCATATTCTTGCCACAGTGTCTCCTGTCTCTGACCATCCAAGACCAGCGAACACTTCTGTGCTACTTGGAAAATATGGCTTGCTTCCCCCCGCCTCCTTCCCCCTGGTAGATGCTATGTACTTTGATGGAACAATTGTTGAGAGAGAGAGAGAGAGAAAACAAATGTAAAGTCCAAACTCATAACAAAGCGTGTGTTGAGTTGACCACAAGCTGCACAGCAGAGACCTCGAACACCCACTACGGCCAGATCCGATCTTTGGCTGGCCACAGAGGAACCACGGTCGGACCTTTGGCTGACTATAGTGAAATCACGTCTCAGGACTCTAAGTCCTTCCATACCGCAAATTTCTCAAGTGCTCTTCGCTCCCCTGCAGCGACAGAGACTGGAAGGTCTCTGCTTCAGCGCTCTCGCTTCCAGTACTTCTGCAAACTTTTCTGTTCCTGCTTTAGGGCGCTGGCTGACCATTGGAGACAAGCGCGCCTTGGGGTTACAGGGGCAAGGGGTGCGTCCAAGGTCGCAGATCCTCAGCCGGCACTGGGCGGGCTTAGGGGAGGCGGCCGAGGGCGGGGACTAGAGTCTTCCAGGTCTGTGGGTCCCCGTGCCGCTTCCGAGCCCCGACACCACGGAGGCCACATGGAGCGCCCGGAGGAACCCGCTCCCGGGCCCGGAGGCGCGGACGCTGCGTCCGAGCGCCGTGGGCTGCGCCGCCTGCTACTGTCCGGCTTCCAAGAGGAGCTGCGGGCGCTCTTGGTTCTGGCGGGTCCTGCGGTGAGTCAGGTGGCCTCGGCTGCAGGCCGGTCCCCAAGGACTGAGGGCCCAGTTACCTAAATTGCAGGGTCTGACTTGGCGGGTTTGGAGACCAGGAGAGCCGGCGGCGGGCCACAGCTTTGGATGTGCAGAGCCTGGTGCTCTCGCGTGCGCCCTGAAGCCAGGGGTTCCTGAAAGTAAAAAACACCCAGACTTGGTCTCTCCCCAGGCAGAGGCATGAAGCAGGAAGGTGAATTGTCACCTTGGAATTAGGCTTTCAAAACTCTTTGGAATCTAGAGCCAATGTCTAACGCAGAGGCATCCTGTGCCAGCTCCTCTTCCACCAAGCGCTGTGCTCAAAATCTGAGGTTTTAATGAGGTTCCCTTTGGGTTGGAAGTGTTTTTATCAGTGAGGTTGATTTTACTCATTAGACTAGGTCTCTCTCAACCTCGTCTCTTAGAAGCAATGTGGATTTTAAAAAAAATCCACAGAACCACATCACACATGTGCTGACTCCTGTTCTCTGCCAGTTTGGGGGTTTTCAGTTCTCAAGGGTGAGAAAGCCATGTCTCTGGCCAAAAGAATCTGTCAATGTGTCTCTGAGTGAAAAAGCGTTCGGCCAAGAGGCAGACATTCAAGCACCTTGGAGCTCCTGAGCCCCGGCATGTGTGCCAAGAGGGCACACAGGATAAGATATAGAGAAGCAAGATCAAAGCCCAGGGCAAAGCCATCAGCTACAGGTCCAGGAGAGGCATAGGAGCTCACAGCTTTCTGTGGACAAGAGCTCCTGGTGCTTAGTCTCCAGACTTGAGACTGTGTCGACCTTCTCAGGTGTGTTAGGGAACAGCCCACGAGCTCAGAGCAGCTCTGTTCTCCTTTCCATGAAGTGAAGAGCAGCTAGCTTTGCTTCAACTTAGTCTCCATTGAGTTGCTGGAAGAAAAGCTTCCTAAGAGTCAGGTGTGGGGTGGTAGCTGTGACCTGGAATCTCAGTGCTTGGGAGACTGGGGCAGAAGGTGACTAGAGCTACTTATTGTTTCCAGCCATCCCGGGCTATGGAACAAGCTCCTGCTTCAGAAACTCTAAAGAGGAAAAATAGCAGCAGCAGTAGCTGGTCACGTGATCCTCAGTACTAGATTGATAGAGAACTGGCTCCTTTTCCTGCATGGGAACATGAATGTATACATGAATGTCTTTGGTTTCTTACCAACACAATGCATACTCATTACAGGAGGAGGAAGAAAGGGAGAAAGAACAAATGAACGAACAAACAAACAAACAAAACCCACGAAGGCAACGGAGAAAGGGGGGAGGGACTCTCAGGTCTCTCGGGAGTTACTTGGGAATTTCTCCTGTAGTCCTTAGCTGGAGAAGCCAGGTGACCCAGTGACTACTTTGCAAGAGTGTCATCAAGATTTCTGTCCCAGTAAGCTTAGTCTGTTGTGTATGGAGCCCTTCTTGGTTCCTCCATCCGCATGCCAGCTGCTGGGCACCCCTGCTTCCCGAGGGCTGTGTTATTGTCTACTGTCCTATCCTCCCCGTACCCCCTGGAAAATAAGGTGGCTGTGCTAACCGCCTCTGAGTCTCTGCCCTCTTTCTTTCTCTTTCTATTTATCTATCTATTTAGTGTGTGTGTGTGTGTGTGTGTGTGTGTGTGTGTGTGCCCCATAGCACACTAGTGGAAGCCAGAGGGCAGCTTGCCTGCAGTGGGCTCTGACCTTCCACCGTGTGGGTCTCAGGCATTGTATTAGGGTGGTTCTCTTAGGAGCAAGTGGCTTTATTGGCCCAGCCATCTTACAGGCTGGCAGGATTTGCACTTTCTCGTTTACTGAGTCTCCTCCAGAGAGGGCTCTTCCCAAGATGGTCCTCGTGGACCTACTGTCGTCCTTTACACATGTGTATTGAACCAAGCAATCAAGCGCCTTCTCAAACCCTGGACTCAGTTCTGCGGTCTGGCCCCTGCTCGGCCATCATGCCTTACCTACGTCCACCTTTCTGTCCAGCCAGTCTCCTTTCAGAGCCCCAGCCTCAATCTTCTCACTTCCGGAAGTTCACTGCTCCTCTCCTTTGTCTGGAGAGTTCTTCATGAGGCTTTCAGCTCAACTTTACTAGGGTCATGGAGACGTTGCTCTTCTCACACACTGGCATGGCTGGGTGTTATTTCAGTCCTGGCTCTGCCATGTGCCTCTGATGACATCATCTTTCGAGAGGACAAGCTGCTGGTTCCATAAGATATGCTCCTGCATTATGTTTCCTTTAAGGGGTAATTATTGTCGCTCGAGAGGTAAATCCCCCCCACCCAAGAGTGATCTGTCTGTGAGGCTCTATTGTTCTTTGGATCCAAGATGACTGAAGAATCAGACTAGGACTGGAGATTTTCAGATACCTTGGGAGCAGGGCATTACGGAAGCTGACAGTGTGATGCCTTGGTTGCCCTTATCTTTGTGCCTTTATCCTTCTAGGGGTTGAGATAGATGGGTTAGGTATTATTGGTTCTTAGCTGGTACTCTGTAAGTGATTAACATGCCTATGTGTACAGCAGGAAGGACTCTAGTTCCAAGTAAAGGACACAGACACAATGTGAAGGCTGAGATGCCAGGCTTTTAGTTCGCGCAAGCCTCCCTGTGGGGAGGCCAGTGCCTTTGCAGCTCTCTGTACAGAAGTGCTCAGGTGTGTACTTGTGCCCTCACGTCTTTTCTGACTGTGTTATATCATCCAAGGTGGGATGGCAGAGAACTAAGACTGCAGACCACAGGACTGGGATCCCAGATGCACTGTGAACTTTAAAGATACACATGTTGTGGTCTGAATTTGTGTGACTCTGGGCTGAGCTTGCTTATGTGGACAAGGAAGAATGTCCCAGATGATGGCTTTGGTTCCTCGCTGTGCTGACCTATTGCTGCTAAGGGTGGACTTTCAGGCCATTGTGGGAGGGGATGAGTGAGGCCCTTCTAGAGATCCTGCAGAGGCCACTAAACAGGTTGTTACTTGCTCTCCCTCCAAGCACCAGGCCCAGGCACACCCCGCCTTCTCCTATCTTAAGTTGCAAAGCAGGAAGGGTCTTGCCACCAGGTTTCTTGTGGCCCTGATGGAAAAAATGAGCGATATCCCTGGATTAGAAGGAAGGAAAAATCCACCATCGGTCTGCTAACTGGGGATGTGAGTGAGGGGGAGCAAACCAGGGTCTCTCATGTACTAAGTGCATGCTCCCCCGTTGAGCTGCACCTTGCCCTATCCTGGTAACTTCTGTGATATGTTTGGCTCTGTCTAAGCTATGACGACTTCAGTTCACTGCTATTTGCACAGTAGCCATTGAGCTATGTGGGAGAACCAATCCTTGTCTAGAAGCAACGTGTCCTCCTGCAGCATAGCTCCAAAAGCTCTTGGGTGTTCTCCATGTATGAGCCTTGCACATATGCATCTTTGCATAGCACAGAGAAAGAGAAAGCGCAGAAATGCAGACTTCCCAAGCCCATAATCAATACATTGAGATGGGCCAAGGAACATTTTTATTATCTGCAGGTGACTTTCCGTCTGTGGCCAGGTGCTCATGCAGAACCTTGCAGCCAAGAACTGAGCGTCAGCAAATCTCTGCTCCAGAGCCCCACTCTTTGCAGGCACTGGCTGTGTTCCGTTGCCAACCTGGGTAGTGAGCAGAGTTGGTAGCTTCCTCCTAGCGAAGCTGCAGCAGGCCTCATGAGGAGGCTGGGTTAACTGGCCTGGACTTTGAAAGTAACCCCAAATGAAGGATATGAACTTAGCTCAAATTCCTGGGCTTCTGTGTCAGAGACATCAGGAATCTACAGTAGCCATTGGAATGTAAGGCAGGATGGCTCAGTAGGTGAGGATGTACCTGCCCTCGTAGCGGATCCATCATAGAATTAGAGAGTTAGAGGTATAGAGGTAGTCAATAAAGCTGGAGCTTCTCATGTGCACTCCCAGATTCCTCTGCGGCCTGGTGGGATAACCTCACGTGTGCCTTAGTCCTTGTGTGATAAAACCCCAAGACCAAGGCCATTTATTTTGGTTTATGGTTTCAGAGGACAAGAGTCCATAACAGTTAGTCTGAAGTCCCAGGTCTTCCACAGACCTCTAGGAAACATGGAACCATGGTCAGGGTCTTTATAGCCGTAGCCCACTCCTTGGTACCAACTTCTGCATTAGTTACTTTTTTTTTTCTGTGGTGATAAAATGCCATGACCACAAACAACTTACAGAGGAAAAGGTTTATGTGTGCTTCCACGACATATTTCCTTCCACATCACAGTCTATCGCTGATGGCAGTGAGGGCAGGATTTTCAAGCAGGGATCTGGAGGCAGAGACTGAAGCAGAGACCACGGAGGAGTGTTGCCTACTGGCTTGCTCTTATGGCATGCTCAACCTGCTTTCTTATAGCATTCAGGACTGCCAGCCCAGGGGTGGCACCACCCATAGTGAGTTGGACCCTCCCATATCAATCATCAGTCAAGAAAATGCCCCACAGGCCAATCTGGAGGGGACATTTTCTTGATAGAGTAATTTTCTCTTCCCAAATTATTCTATCCTGTGTCAAGTCAACTTAAAACTATCAAGCACACACATTTGTATGCTGTATTTAAATCATAGGCTTGTTCTCAAGAGTGCCCATGTTTCTTTCTCTGGGGAATTGGTTGGGCAGCATCATGCTCTTCCTCTGTACTGTGGTGGTTGGTCTTCATCTTGACCCCTGCTCTCTTCTCTTTCCAGTTCTTGGCCCAGCTGATGATGTTCCTAATCAGTTTCATAAGCTCAGTGTTCTGTGGCCACTTGGGCAAGCTGGAGCTGGATGCAGTCACGCTGGCAATTGCGGTATGTATAAGACTTTCCACAAAGGCTTGTAAAGCTGTCCTGTGCCACTTGCTGCTGTGACAAATGACACTAACTAGCCCAGTGCTTGAATCATGCCTCATGCTCCCTTACAGTGCTAGGGATCAGGAGTCTGAAACAGGTTGCCCTGGGATAAAGTCAGGGTGCCAGCAGGGCCACAGCCTTAGGAATTATGCTTTTGGGGATGATGTTGCAGATTCCCAGGCCTGGTGAGTTGGATGAGGCTATCAGTGGAAGACATTCTCCCAGTTATCGTAGCGTCTGACATGTGATCCCTGGAGCTCAGGGTTTGAGAATGGGAAAAGGGAATTGTATAGATGTCTTGAAATTTGCTATGCTCAGGAGGTGCCACAATACCCATATTCCAGCATTTCTGACCCAAGGGAAAGTCCCAGTCTGGAAATGGAATAGGAGGGTAGGGTTTAGATCCAAACCTGAAATTCTCTCTTTGTGGTGCATGCAATCCTCAAAGACAAAGAGATAGGCCACCAGTCTCTGCCAGGGATTAATAACTGGCCACGAAAGGTCAAGAGCCCCATCAACTTATTTGGTTTAGTTAGTCATATGTTTCTTTAGATGTGGACTCTGGCTCTTTACGGGGTATATCCTGTTCTTCTTATCCCTCCTTGTCCTGACCTGTGCCTACTTGCCTGGTCTCTAGGCAAACCCTCTACCACTGAGCAATACTCCTAATTCTTTACTTGAATCAGAGGTAATATGGAAATACATAAGACTAAGCCTCAAGCAGGTTTCTACTGATTGAGGTCTTGAGATAAGCCAGCCCTTTCAGCAGGCTGGGCTCAGTTATTGTTCCAGTGAACCTTGCTACAGATTCAGTGAAGTAGTAGCACGAGAGCCCCCTCAAGCTACTTTCTGATTCCAGTGAAGGCAGGTGCACCCGCAAGGTCTCCAGCAGGCACTGGTCTTGACTATGCATTTACTTCTGCGTCCTTTATGGGATCCAGGGGCTTGTCCAGGCCACAAAGGTGAAATATCTTTCTGAAATGAAGGATGGGAGTATCTTGAATTCCTCTGTGCATTTTAGAATACTTGCACACTTTAACTAGTTGAACATACCTAATCTGAAACTCCAAAATCCAAACTGTGCCAAAATCGGAGGTTTTGTGTTTTGTCACATCAGTGTTCATGTTTCAGATTTGTGGCCATTTTGGATTATGGAATTTTGGATTATAGATGCTCAACTAGTCCTTAATCTCAAGTGAGCAGACTCATCTCCAACCTGCCGCCGTGTCACACTGTGTTTCAGTTGACAGTTGCTCTGAAGTTGAAATGCAAAATAGCCAAGACTTTAAAAGGCTGTGCTACTAACTGTAGCCTGGGTTGTTGGTGTCCCTCTCTGAGCTTTTGCATGTTGTTCTAGGGGACCCAAAGGGTCTGAGCAGGCTCTCTGAGGGGGTTGGTCACACCGTGGTTTTGATCTACAGGAAAAGAATGGGCCTCCTTTAACTCACTCTCTGTTCTTTTCTAGGTCATCAATGTCACAGGCATTTCAGTGGGACATGGCTTATCTTCTGCTTGTGACACGCTCATCTCCCAGGTAAATGGCAGTGACTCCAGACATCTCTTCTTTGGAGCAGATAAAGGAACTCACCACAAGAGGAGAGTCACATGCACACACAGATGAGGAACTCAGAGCAGCAAGTTCCTGCCACCCTTTGCCAGCCATAGATGGTTCTCACTGCTATTGTTGAAGTGTGGCTGGGGTTCCTTCGGCCCTGGCAAAGGTGTTGTTCTGACCAGGCGGTGGTGGCACGCATCTTTAATCCCAGTACTCAGGAGGCAGAGACAGGTGTATCTCTTGTGAGTTTGAGGCCAGCCTGGTTTACAAAGCAAATTCCAGGACAGCCAGGACCACACAGAGAGATCCTGTTTCAAACAACCAAAACAACAACAACACCAAAAAAACCAAAACAACAAACAAACAAACAAAAAACCCAAGTGTTATTTCGCATGACTGCCTCATCTCACCTTTGACCAAATGAGACCTGTGTAAAAGTCCCTCATGGTGGAGTTTAGTGTAGTCCTAGCATCTGAAACTGAGTCTGCTTCAGGGTTATCTAGAGGGCTTGCCCAAGTACAGGTTGCTTAGGCCTACCCAGGGCTATTGGTGAATGTTGAGCATCTTCCAGGGGACTGGTATTCCAGCTTGCATACAGATGTTCTTTGATTATGATGAGTTACATCTGGATAGATCCATCCTAGATGGAAAATACCCTAAGTTAAAAATGCATTGACTCTCCCTCACCTAGCAGACATCCCAGCTCAGCAGCATGGAACACACCTTGGTCACCCTGTGATCTATAGTTGAGTGGAAGCTGTGGCTTCTGGGCTGCCCAGAACTGAATGAGACGATCCCACCCCTATCACTAGTCTGGGGAAGGATCCAAAATAAAACTTCAAGGTTGGTTTCTATGATGTGTACATTTCTTTGCACCAGCTTGGAGTTGAAAAGTTAAGCCATCTTAAGTGGAGTGCCTTTGGTACATGCTAGTCCCACTGGTGTGTGTTCCTCTCCATAGCTGGTCTGAAAGTTCCCCCAGAGATGTTACTGGACAGAAGGTTGAGAAGCGCCTTCTGGCTTCTGTGAGTTGGTAGGAGCTGGTGCCCCACACAGCTGGCCATTGGCCCAGTTCCTATTTTACTAGGTCTGGAGTCAGGCCCAAGAATCTGCATTTCTTTTTTGTTTTGTTTTTGTTTTTGTTTTTGTTTTTTTTCAACAAGCTTCTAGGCAATGCAAACCCAACAGCATACTAGACCCGCACGGTACCTTTAACGTGGCATTGCTACTTGGGTCCTAGCCTGGGCTAGCCATGTGTAGCACACATACGTGATGCTGGGCAGTGCAGCAAGCCCATCTCTCAATCGGCTACATGACCTTTTTCTAGAGAGAATGACCAAGCCACCTGCTTCCTTATGAGGCATGATGGAAGGGTTCTGAGGGTCGGCTGAGGTATAGCACTTCTGTTTAATGGGGTTGTTTGCCTGTGCTCTCCAGACATACGGGAGCCAGAACTTGAAGCATGTTGGGGTTATCCTGCAGAGGGGGACACTCATCCTGCTCCTCTGCTGCTTCCCCTGCTGGGCACTCTTCATCAACACTGAGCAAATTCTGCTGCTCTTCAGACAGGACCCAGATGTATCCAGGTAAGGCAAGGTGGTGGGCAGCTTGCCTTGTAGAAAGATCATCCATACTGAGTGACAGAGGCATCCATCCATACTGAGTCTCAGGGTAACAGAGGCCAAGATCTCAAGCCAAGGTGAGTGTCTTAGTCAGGGTTTCTATTCCTGCACAAAACATCATGACCAAGAAGCAAGCTGGGGAGGGAGGAAAGGGTTTATTCAGCTTACATTTCCACACTGCTCTTCATAACCAAAGGAAATCAGGACTGGAACTCAAGCAGGTCAGGAAGCAGAAGCTGATGCAGAGGCCATGGAGGGATGTTACGTGCTGGCTTGATTCCCCTGCCTTGCTCAGCTTTCTTTCTCATAGAACCCAGGACTACCAGCCCAGCGATGGCACCACCCACAATAGGCATTCCACCCTTGATCACTAATTGAGAAAATGCCTTACAGCTGGATCTCATGGCCGAATTTTCTCACCTGAAGCTCCTTTCTCTGTGATAACTCCAGCCTGTGTCAAGTTGACACACAAAACCAGCCAGTATAGTGAGCTTAAGTTGATCTTGGCTGACACTTCCCAGGCATCAATACCTTATATATCTGGCTTTTGAGACCTGGATTCTTTCTCAATACTGGCTTCCAGGGTTGAGAGTTTTGAGTGGAATTGCCTTCACAAACATCTTCCCATTGGGATGGCAGTCTGTGGATTGTTAATGCTTAATGATTTCTAACCACAGTTGGAATTAAAATATTCTTGGTACTATAGGTAACTTCTCTAGGCCTCTAGTTTCCATATCCCCAGATTCTTAATTGGTAGAGGTGAGACCTGTGCATTAATAACTTTCACATCTTCCATGAGTGAGCTGCCATGTATAAGACCCACTGGCTTAACTGATTAAGATCTTTAAAAAGTACTTGCCCCATGCCAGTAGCTCTGAACCCAGGAGCATTTGACACTATCTGAAGACATATCTGGATATCTCATTGGGTAGAGGAGCTTGGGAAATAGCTTGTAGTGCCTTGGGCAGCCCCCATAGCCAGGGACTGTCCAGCTGCAGTGTGAGGCTCAGAATCCTTGAGATCTTAAGATTGGAAGAAGCAGGAAGACAATCCAGGCAAGATGGTGGGCTGTGTGTAGTTTTGCCTTTGCTCCAACAGCCAATGTCCATTTATTTAGGAGGAACCAAGAATGCACCAGCAGTGTCCACTGTTCCATTCTGACTCTTCCTGGGGGAGGTGGCCTCTGTCCTCATTGTCACTCTCCTCTATTGTACAGGCTCACCCAGACTTACGTCATGATCTTCATCCCAGCGCTTCCTGTGAGTTTGCATGGGGTCACAGACTCCATTCTTTGGTCCCTGAGTGAAGAGTGGCTGGGATGTCATGAGCTCAGTCTGACACAATTCTCACACGTGACTTCGGCTCATCACAGACATGTGCTTTTTAATTATGTTCCTTACGGGCACACCAGCATTTATCTCCTCAAAACAAAAGAAACTCTAGGATGGGGGCCATTGCCTTGACTTCTTGTACTTGGAGTATCCCTGAGGCATCCGGCAGAAGAGTCCAGAATGTTTCTTTTAAGGGCTAAAGTTTTATCCATCTCAACCTCCAAGAGCATCATTTTGACCTTTAGACGGTTTTGTGTGATCACATGATCTGTAAGCGTGTGTTAATGTTTAGTAACAAGTTGTAGGTGGTCAATGAACAGTTAAAGCTAGGTTTATGGAATTGGATAGAGGGGCTGGGTTTTGGCTGGGCCTGCCACAGACCGGAGGCTTAAACAGCAGAAATTTATTTCCTCACAATTCTGAAGGCTGAGAATCCAAGATCGCTGTGTGAACCTTGGTGTTTCCCTGTGGCCTCTGTCCTTGGCTTGCAGGTGTTCCCTTTATGTTTCCCTGTAACATGGTTATCTCTTCTTGTGAACACACCAATCCTATTGGATTAGAGTCCCACCCCAGTGTCTTCACTTTGATTTAATCACCCTTTAAATCCAGTTACACATGGGGGTAGGCTTCTGTGTGTGTGAATTCGAAGGATACAGTCTGCCATAATCGGTGGCCATTTGCCCTCATAATTGACATCACATTTCTTAGTTCATCATAAAATGTTTTATTTTATTATTATTATTATTTTTTAATCTTTACATTGCTGGGAATGGAGCCCAGTATCTTGCATGCTAAGTGAGTCCTCTATCACTGAACTATACCCTCCAGCCCGATTCCATAAAACCACTTAAATGTGATATTTTTTCATTATCCCACCAAATAAGATGAGAGCTGGGCTCTACTAGGATGTCAGTGTATGCCCAAGGAGACACTGTCTCCTTTTGCTAGACATGAATTGAGGGTGTATTTCTTTTATTGCTGGGACAAAAATACCCAAGAGAAGCAACCTAGACAAGGTCTTACTTTTAGCGAACAGTCCTGTGATGATGTGACTGGCTCCTATTAGTGACTCCAGAAGGCCAGGGAAGCTTGCTTATAGTCCAGTGGTCCACCAGGAAGCTAGAGTTCAGATCTGTAGTGGGGCCAGGCAGAACCCATGGCCCTGTAAGTCTCAGATAATGATCCGTGTCCCAAAGGTCCACAACTTCCCCCAAAGAGCCCTACTGTCTGAGGACCATACACTTAAACACATGAACCTGTAGGAGACATTCCACATTCGACCTAGGGCTAGAACTTCTTGGGTTGTGTTCATTTCCATGGAAGTTGTGTGAAGCCCCTGAAGTGGAGACTACCTGCTCCAGATTTAGATGAGGCTTTGTGGAACGGAGTGCAGCCAGGGTGGCATGGGGACAAGCCTGCGTGTGTGGCACCCAGATCTCTGATGTATGCCCAGGCTGCAGAACTAACCCTGTCCTCTTGTTCTCTTGTAGGCAGCCTTTCTCTATACATTACAAGTTAAATACTTGCTCAACCAGGTAATGTGGGCTGCCCTCTTTCTTTTAGGGGGCTGGGAGAATCAGGGAGAGCAGGGTGGAGGGAACTGGCCTGCTGAGAGCCACTGAAAGAGGCTCTCAGGGTTGTACACATAGGGCTTTGCTGTGGGCAGATTTCTCAAGTGATATCAAGAAGTGAATGAGGCATTATTTTTGGCTCTGAGAATTTGTATCTAGTTCCCACTCGGAAATATTGCCATTGGCAATGTGAAGGTTAGCATGTCTGTGTTCATTGGCTCTTGACTGGCGGGGCAGGCCTGTCTGCTGTCTAAAGGGCTGAGGGTCAGAGTTGCTTGGCTGGGTCTAGGGAGTCCACGCCTCTTCTCAGTTCTTCTGAGGGCTGCTACTTCCTGGGGCAGCGGGTGTAAAAGCTCAGATTGTATTGAGAACAGAGAGTAGTCAAGACTTCATATATGGCAAACAGCAATGGCCAGAGGTCCTGGGAATGGTAGCCCTGACTTGGCGTGGGTGGATTTATGAGGACAGTGTATGATATAGGACTGTGGACTTCCTTCTAGAAAAACCGAGGTAACGGAGGAACTCGGTCACACATTCCTGTCACACAGGCAGGCTTTCTCTAGTGCATGTAACAGGGCAGAGACAGGGATGGTCCCCATTTACTGGATACTCTTAAGGTATCACACTTTAGGCTGGGCGGTGGTGGTGCATGCCTTTAATCCCAGCACTTGGGAGGCAGAGGCAGGCGGATTTCTGAGTTCGAGGCCAGCCTGGGCTACAGAGTGAGTCCCAGGACAGAGAAACCCTGTCTTGAAAAAACAAAAAACAAAACAAAACAAAACAAAAAGTAAAAAAAATAAGGTATCATACTTTATTATGGCTAGAGCTAAGAACTTGAACTAGTTGAATACAGGTGGTGGGAACAGCATTTCTAATTGTTCTCCAGGGTGTCTCTTCTCTGTCTAGATCCTTACATGAACCAAGTACAACCTGCAAAAGACAGCAGCTCCTGCTTGTCTTTCGGTCTCTCGACAGTGCGGTGACCTTTTATCTCATGAATGGAGGAGTAACAGAGAGTGTGGACGTGACACTCTCTAGTAGCGGAGGCTGAGGGAAGGATTTACAGTTAGAGCATTGTAGCTCAGAGGGGTTGGGGCTGGGACCTGAATTATGGTGGGCTACTGGGGCTCTGGAGTCTTCCCAGATGGCAAGTGTCAGACACCAGTCCCCAGGCAGGAATGCTGAGTGTAGTCAGGTTGCCACAGCTGAGGAGACAGAGCTCACAGTGGCCTGAGAGGAGCAGGCTGGCTGGTCTGCTAGAGCATGTGGTATATGCACTGGGCACTGGGCCTTGGTAGAGAACGAACCAATTTGTGGTTCCGAGATGAGAGGTATGAAAATGGTGGGCTGACAGTGGTCTATTAGGAGGAAAGAACTGGCCAGAAGGAGCAGGACACATGATGGTGGATGGGCTCTGTAGATTGGCTGGGAGGGCAGTGGGCTTTGGGAGAGGCAGGAGCATTTTAGCACAAGCGTACTGCTTGTTTGGGAGAACATACTCTCCTGGAAGACAACAGAGGTTAGGAAGGGCACAGAGGCAAGACAGGAAACACTGAGATCTGCAGGCACAGACTGAGAGGACCTTGGCAAGGAAAGGGACAGCTCTGGACCTCCTTTGGCCTCCTTGAGAAAGACAGCTGCTTTCAGAATGTCTCTGTTGTCATCTATAGCTGCATGGCTCCCATACCCATCTCAGAACCCCTTGAGGCAATGGGGAGCATGCCACACACGTGACTTCATCTTGACCTGTCACCTCCTCCACACTACATAGCTGGTGACCTCTGTTCTTTCCCCCTCTACTCTGTCCATCACAGGCCGATGTTCCTGTGGCTTTATCCCTTCAAGTCCTGTGGGTCTTGTCTGCCACTTCCTTTCTATTGAAAAGTTTATCTATCTATCTATCTATCTATCTATCTATCTATCTATCTATCTATCTAGTGTGTGTGTGTGTGTGTGTGTGTGTGTGTGTGTGTGTAGGTCAGAGGACAATTTGTGGGAGACAGTGTTCTCTTTCTACCACATGGGTCCTAGGATTGAACTCAGGTCATCAGACAAGGCAGCAAGCACCTTTTCCTAGTGAGCCATCGTTAGATAATTTCCTACCGGGCTTCTGAATTCACTTCTTGTCACTTCAGTAGCACCTTATTTAGCAGGCTCCTTACTCTCTGCTTACCCTGGGCCCCTCCAATACAGTCTGGCTGCTTTCCCACATCTGAGACAGAGAGCTGACTACAGACTCTCTCACAGGAATGTCCCCAGGAGCTCATTCTCCGGATGATCGTGGAGCTCACGTGAACTGTCACACTTTAGTCTTGGTCCTGTCAGCTGGAGAGAGCTAGGGACAAAGCTGCAGTTGAGTTTTGTTCATCTACTCATGCACTGAGGCCCAGTGGTGTTGGGGTGTCTCACCACACCAGGAGGAGGTACTAGGGCAGGGCAGGAGTGCGAGAAGTAGCCAGGAATGATGGTGCATGCCTGCAATCCTAGCATTTAGGACAGAGGCAGGGGGGATTATGAGTTCAAATTCAACCTGGGCTATATAGTGAGGTCCTGCCTTATACAAGTAGTTTAGAGATGGTTATGACCAGGTAAGAAAGCCTTAGTTTGCAGGCCCAGAGCGCAGCAGGGCCCTGCATGAGGAGGGAGTTTCGGGGATCTCTCCATTTGGAGACCGCAAAGTTAAGGGAGGCATAGAGGTAGGCACATGCAGATCACCGTGTCGAGGGCCTTTTTTTTCTTTGTGCTGGGGATAGGAGTCAGGCCCTGGGGCATATGAGGCAAGCATCACTTTACAAACTGAGCTATACTCCCAGGTGATGTTGATCTTCTAGGCAAGAGTAGACTGTTTTCTTTTTTCCCAAAGCAAAATTTTGGATGGCCTATGATCCTCCTATCAGGATCTCAGTGAGAAAGCAGCATCCAAAGAAGTGAGAGCTAGTCCCACTGTGGAGAAGCAAGAGGCTAGCTAGCATCCCGCTTCGTGAGCACCGCTGCTCCTGTGCTTCACTCTCCTGATGCACGTGAGGACAGGCCTCGAAGTCCTTACTCCAAGGCAAATTTAAGACAATGCTGTAAATATTATTTTCCTTTTTCTATTTAATTTTTTTTTCTTGCAGTGCTGGAGGTGTAGCCCAGGGCCTTGTTGCTCAGGGCCGGCATTCTACCACTAAGAAAGGCTCCATTTCTTCTAAGAATTTTTTTGGATTTTTTTTTTTTAATTAGGAGAGAAGGTATTCTAGTTACTCTGTTGTGATAAAACTCTGATCAGATCCAAACTGGGGGAGGAACGGGTTTATCTGGCTTATAAGCCCTAACCACAGTCTGTCACTGAGGGAAGTTATCGGGACTTAGGCAGAAGTGGAGTAGGAACCAGGAGGAGCAGGGCTTACTGGATGCTCTCAAAGCTCACTTGGCCCCTTCCTTATACAACCCAGGACTCCCTGTCTAGAGTGGCTCCGCCCTTTATGTCAACCATCAGTCAAGAAAATACTCCACAGCCATGCCGATAGGCCGTGGAAGCAACGCTTCAGCTGAGATTCCTCCCCAGATGACTTTAGTCTGTGTTAAGTTGACAAAAAAAAGTAAAAATAAAATAAATAAAAATTAACCAGAACACAGAGTCCACCTGTCTAGTGCTGGGTGACTTTGAACTCAAGATCTTCTTGCCACCATCTTCCCAATGCTGTCACCACAGGCCCCAGCCCTCCCTTGCCTGTCTGTCTGTGCACCACATGTGTGCCTGGTGCCCACAGAGGCCAGAAGTGGGCATTGGATCCTTGTAATGGAAGTTACAGACGGTTATGAGCTGCAGTGTGGGTGCTGGGAATTGAACCTGCGCCTTCTGGAAGAGCAGCTCGTGCTTTTCACTGCTGAGCCATCCCTCCAGCCCTTCCCCAGCTTTTTAAAGTGAGGCATGAAGTAGGGAGGACATATTTCCTGTTCCTACTTCTTAGAGTTCACTACAAAGGGTCCCACACGCCATTTCAGAAGGAAATATAGTTTCACAAGATCTTCGATCCAGACTCTGGATTCCAATTTTGGTGGAGAGAGTATCATTTACCTCCGAACTCTTGCAAATGCCGCCTTCCACCTTGCTATTTCTGCCACTCTTGCACACAGCAGAGAGAATCCCTGCTTCCCTCTCTGCTGCCTTCTTATCTCTTACCCACTGGAGGCCAGAGCTCTCCCTTACCTTTACTCAGCAAAGAGGAGGACTGGGAGGGAGAGGGGAGAGTGGGAAGGTCAGAGGCGCAGGGTGCTATCCTCAGGCGGCTGCTCCTGTTATGACCAAGCTCCCTGGAGCCTCCACATGTAAAGGTGAGCGTTGCTCACCTCTCCTCGTTCCAGGGCATCGTTCTGCCTCAGATTTTGACGGGCATCGCAGCTAACCTTGTCAACGCCCTGGCCAACTATCTGTTTCTCTATCAGCTGCATCTTGGGGTGATGTGAGTCCAGTTTCCTCTTGGGCAGGGGTTGGGGGAGGACTGTGTTAGACTTTTCCAGGGAAAGAGGGTAGTTTAGCTGGTGTGGGTGTGGCCTTCTGGAAAGTGCTGTCAGAGTGAAGGGGATACTGCTCTAAACAGAAGTAACCTCAGGGCCTTTGGTGGAGGAGGGCACAGCAAAGGGTGCATGGCTCCCAACTCCCTGGGCCAGGGAGGAGAGGGTGGAGCACAGTATTCACTCACCGCTGCTGGTTTCCCCAGGGGTTCGGCGTTGGCCAACACCATCTCCCAGTTTGCGCTGGCCATCTTCCTGTTCCTCTACATCCTCTGGAGAAGACTACATCAAGCCACCTGGGGAGGTAAAGACCACCTTTTGACCTTTTGACTGTGGTGTCTGCCTGAAGGTCAGACATGTTGGAAACCCATCTGTTGCACCTGCAGGGTGGTCCTGGGAGTGTCTGCAGGACTGGGCCTCCTTCCTGAGACTGGCTATACCCAGCATGCTCATGCTGTGCATAGAGTGGTGGGCCTATGAGGTCGGCAGCTTCCTGAGTGGTACGTATGCAGATGGATGACTGGTGGGGACCATGTGGCCGGGGCAAGGCATCAGCTGACCATCTTTACCAGGTATCCTTGGCATGGTGGAGTTGGGAGCCCAGTCCATCACCTATGAATTGGCTATCATTGTATACATGGTAAGTGCTCAAGACCCTCCATGGGAAAGGGGATCTGTTTTCTACCCTGAGAGTCCTATAATGAGCAAAAGGCACTGGTAGTATTAAGTAATGCTGCCCGAGATGGTTCCTGATGTAAAATGTTATCCTGGAGCTGGGAATGGAGATATGGACATGTAATTTCAGCTGGATAGAGAGTGAAGCAAGAGAGTCACAAGTTCAAAGCTGGACTGCGCTAAAGAGTAAGAGCTCAGAGTAAAGAATAAAAAGGGTGGGGGAGATAGCTCAGTGGTAGAGCATTTGCCCAGTACCCATGAGGCCTTGGATTTGATCCACACAAAGTCCTCGCCTTGGGTTCGATCCTTGCCCTACTCCTACACAAAGTCCCCTTGGAGTCGGAGAGGTCCTTTATGCCCAATATGGTCAGGTATCCCTGTAAGTGGAAGGAAGGGTGGCCAAAACCCAAAAGATCTGCTAATTCTGTCTCTGACCCTATTCGGATGTAAAGTAGTTGACTGTGTTTCCACACTGTCAGAATCTTTTCATTTGTCCCAGTGTCCTAGGGGTGGAGTGGTATGGAATGGAGAGCTGGTCACCAAGGTCAGATATGAGCAGGCTCTCCCGCTGAACACTCTGTGCCTGCCGAGAATCAGTTATCTCCTGGAAAGGAGGAGGTGGGGTGTACTCAGAAGAATGGAAAGTAAGGATGTGGACAGATATGTGTACACCATGCTCACAGAGGCTTTAGTGGTTGTAGTTAAGGGCAGTGCCTGAGTGTTGGCCCATCAGTGGAGGAATGGGTGGGCCAAGTATGGAGCATGCGCACAGAGAAAAGTTGCTCACCTTTAAAAGTGAAGGAGACTCTGACGTGCTAGAAAATACATTGTTAGGGGCTTCTCAGTCACTTTGTTTCACAGAGAGCTCTAACCAGATTCTGAAGGCCTGGATTTTATAGCATGCACCTTTTGAGACGAAAAGCTAAAGAAGGGTCAAAGGTGGCAGGCTGTAGTAGAGAATGCCCAGCACATACTTGAGGCTCATGCCCAGGACAATGCAAAAAAAAAAAAATTGTTTTTAAATGGAGAGAAAGGAGTATCATAGTATGGAGAAGGACTCAGCCAGCTGACATTTTAGTATCTGTTGTTTATATTTAAAATATACAGAGCATATACACTTTCTTGGTTTTTGTTTTTTTTGTTTTTTTGTTTTTTTGTTTTTCCTGGCAGTGTTGGGGATCCAAGCATGACAGGTCAATGCTCTCCTTCTACGTCTTGGGAGCATATACTTTTATTTTCACTGTTTGTAGAAGACACTTTTAATCTGTACCTCATGTTTATACATCTTATATTTTAGCAAATTTAGTTAAGTATATTCATTAATGCTTGAAGTCCAGGTACCCATTATCTTTAAGTTAGTCTCTTACTGCCCAGTGTTTAAATTCATATATTTCAATAAGACCAGCATTACTTCAGGATACCTTCTAGGACAACTATCTTTATGTGATTTCCTAGCCTTTTTATCTTTAAGATAAATGCTTATAAGTCCATGTAGAAATATGTGTATGCTTCTTACATATCTTGTCCTCTGCTCACTATAGGCTCAGAAGAGCATATTCATATTTCTCTCCAGTTAAAAGAAGGATGTAAACCTTCTGTACAGATGGGCCACATGGGTAGATGTATGCACGACATCACATTTATAGGCTCCCTGTCTGTTTGCCATCACTTGTTCTAATATGGTCTCAGTAACTTTCCCCCCTGGCATAGAGGAGACCTGTCTCGTTAAAGTCTTTTAATCATTAATGTCCTTTAATTGGGACTAGAACCTTGACCCTTGTCTCTCGACTGTGACATTTCCCCTGAAAGCGTTATAGCTGTTTCATTCTAAATACATCTAGACTCCCCATTTGTGGAGGGAATTCTATAAGATGTGATGTTGTCGATACCATACCAGGTCATACATGATATGGGCATTAACTAAAAAGCTGACAGCTTCCGTCATGTTACATTCCTGTCTCTCCCTCCATTGGTTGGAAACCGTTGGTTGGGAAATCTGCTTGCCATTGTAGTGACCTTGAAGGTGGGACGCTAACCTCCTATTTCGTCTATGTCTCTTAATCTGTGTGTTAGATTTTCTTTAACCCTTGCCTTAGTTATCCTGACCTATAAGACAACATACATGCTCAAATAAGTGATTAACTTCTAAAGAATAAGTGATTAACTTCTAAAGAATAATTATTAGTGACTCAAGTGGTAAATGTACAGATGTTAATGGGAAATTTTTAAGAAATATCTACTACCTGAGAGACACAATATTCTAAGTAATGGCTGTGTGAGCCCTGTAATGTCCCCATTACTAGAATCTTTGTACAGATACAATGAAACATCAGAGGTTAAGCAACTGTCGTAGTGTCTCATGGGTAGTAAGTACAGAGAGAAGTGTCAGAATGTGGGTCCAGGGGTCCTCGCTTCAGAACCCCACTCTACCTACAAGGCAATGTCTCTTCCTGGCATTTTCTTTAGTAACTTTTCTTCTTTGTAAATCAAATCTCTCTGCCCTTCAGAACAGACAGTTAGAGTGGACTCTGGTCAGCCCATCCTACATCCTGGTTCCCTATATCCCAGAGGACAAATGGGGTCCTCTCTTCCACGGCAGAGGTCGGAAACTCTGCAGAAAAGCCTAACTATTTCTGAGAATCCTAACTTGGAGATATAGGCTCTTTAACAGCCTGGAGTAGGCCGAAGAGATGTTGCGAGTAGGCCAAGGAGATGTTGCGACATGTCTGCCTTCACAGCCTGTAGGACCACGTTTTGCCAGTGGGGTGTGACTCACAGGTGACTCTGTCCGTGGTGTCTCAGTGCGAAGTTTTTCTGTGTTTTCTTTCATTTTAGATCCCTGCAGGCTTCAGTGTGGCTGCCAATGTCCGGGTGGGAAATGCGTTGGGCGCAGGAAACATCGACCAGGCCAAGAAGTCTTCAGCCATTTCCTTGATAGTCACAGGTGCCTGAGCCCCTGCTTCCTGGTGCACGCAGGATGTGGATGGGGCAACCTGCCTCCCCACTTTCTGTGACCTCCCTATTCACTGTAACATTTCTTCTGACCCTTTACCTCCAGAGCTCTTTGCTGTGACCTTCTGTGTCCTGCTGCTAGGCTGTAAGGATCTCGTGGGCTACATTTTCACTACCGACCGGTGAGTGCTGGGATTCTCTTGACACGTGGCATCTTTGATAAAGAAACAGATTGGATGGATCGCATCACGACGGGCAGCACCCTGGAACAGCTGCGCCTTGGAGAGGCGTTTGATATTCCTTGAGTAGGACCTGGTCACAGTGATAGGGAAAGCAATTCATAATTTGAATCTCAAGTTAATGGGAGTCGGTGATGGCGATCTGCTCAAGATGGACATGATAGTTATGAATTTTTAAAAATTGCTTTAAATTACATTTAGTATACCTGTAACAGAGAGAGAGAGAAAGAGAGAGAGAGAGACAGAGACAGAGACATAGAACAGAAAGAGAGACAGAGACAGAGACAGAAAGAGAGAGAGACAGAGACAGAGACACACACAGAGAGAGATTAGAGGATAACTTGCAGGAGGAAAGTCTCTCCTTCTACCATGTGGGTTCTAAGGACTGAACTCAGGTCATCAGACTTGAACCATTCCCCCAACCCTCATGGTTTTTTATTTTTACTTTGTTTTAAATCTTTCTCATACTATCGGTTACATTTGCAGACAGAATCTGCACTGGTGGTTTAGTGGTAGAATTCTCGCCTGCAGGTTGGTTAGACATCCTAAGCCCCTAATTAAAAAAAAAAATGCTTCAAAGTCTGAAACTATTTTAGCACCAGCCTACTATGAACAAAAGGTGCATTTGTCAGTTCAGTGTTAACAACATGAATAGGATAAAATGAATGAAAATAGATTGATGCTAGCCAACTGCTGATGCAGCTCTGAGAAGTGCTGTAGCTCAGAACTCCCAAAAGCTTGAAGATGCCAACCAAGAGCTCCCCTGGTCAAAAGCAAGGAGTGGGTCTGAGCTGTGTGACAGCTCTGCACATATCCAGGGCAGCAGCTCCATGGGGCGCTGGGTGCTCTTGAATCTAGGGGCTCAAACTGTTGTGGGAGCAATCAGGTCCTCATATGCAGCCTGGAGGCGGAGTCTTGGAGGCTGAGGGAAGAACAAAGTCCCCTCTGCCTACAGTTGCAGGTGGAGTCCTGGAGGCTAGCTCACCTGAGCTCCCTGCCAAGGAAACCTCATGTCCTGGGGTCATGAGTCTGTCTCAGGTGAGTGTGTCTCGATGAATCCTGAAAGCAGTTGTCTTTCTTCTCCATTGAATTCCAGTGTCCCCTGTACTGGAAGCCCAAATGTGTTGGCTGGGACAGGATAAATGTTGGTATGAAAATAGGATCAACAATAGCAGTAATTGAAGAAGTGTGGTCAAACCTGGACAGAGGGTTGGGGGGGGGGAGACCCAGATCCTGCCAGAAGTTGCTGGAGTTCCCAATCAGATGTGTGGGTCTGTCTCCACTGATACTTGTTGAAATATTTCGACCATTTCCAGAGCTCCAGAAGGACCCCTGACCCCTGATGCTACCCTTCTTATTCAGCCTGGATGTTTTGTTTTGTTTTGTTTTTAAATTCTGCAGCAGATGCTGCACCAGACAATTATCGGCAGTTAGCTTTCAGGTTTGAGCCCGTTGGCCGCAGAAGACTGTCGGACAGCTGCTAGAAAGCTCAGGGATAGGGGCACGTACCCCCATAATATGCACAATAGATGTCAATTTTGTATATAGATTTATGTCTCCTCCCCAAGATATCCCGTAGTGTCTGTACAAATATTCCGACATCTCAGTATTTCTGAGGTCTAATGCACGTTGGTCCCAGGGAATGGATCAGGATGCTCAACCTGGTGACTGGAGTTACGTTAGTGTCTCAGATCTGTTGAACTGCTTTTAGAGTTTTAGAATATATTTGACACATAGATTAATGTTAAAAATCTTGTCAGTGAACCGTCTAAAAATCATGACATTGAGCGGATGGCTGAAGAGACGAACAAGTCCACTCTGTCCTCTGTGGGCATCTTGTCTTCTGAAAGAAGGCTAGCTTGGATGTTCTCTCTCCATAGACATGTCATAGAGGCCCTCCTTATTGTGGGATAACTTTATTAGCAACCACAGATTGCAAACTGGCTTTTTCTTCATGGATTCAAAATGCTACTGGGCCAGACACAACTGCCTCAACTTCTTTCTCATCTGCTTCTCTTTTGAAGGTAGGCTGACAATGCCTCAGCCCTAGACCACCTTTGATAGATTTCTCACTTCAGAGTGCGTGAGGAAGGCAACCATAAATAGTTCTCATGTTTTTCTTTCTCAAAGGGTGGACATGGAGTCAGATTGGGGATTGGGCCGGGCTCAGAAGTAAGAGAGACTTCCTGTGCCTGCCTCCCACCATATATGCATTTTGCAAGGGGGTGGTATACTGTGGACTTTAGGTTGATGTGGGCCTTGTGCCCCAGGTTGGCCTGGAGGCCTCCACATGGAGGAAGAGATGACCAAACAGGAGCTGGCTCTCTTCTGCCCACTCAGGGGCCGTTAGAGTAGACAACCTGGAGCCCCACTCATCCTCAAGGAGTCCTGGATGTAAAGCCTTTGTAGAAAGAACTGGAGCAATCGCCCAGCAGCTGGAGAGGAGAGTCACGCTACTGTACACCACCGCCAGTGTGGGGTCAACCTGGGGATTGTCTTTGGAATGGTCTTCAGCCGGATGACCTCAGCTTAGTTTCAAGAACTAGGGTTAGGCCTCACCCCCTGCTGGAGGAGTAGGCAGAGGAAGCCAATAGGAAGACTCAGGATAGACACCAAGGAGTGAAACTGGAGCAGGCCCAGGGGAAAGAGCAAAGTGCTGAGAATCAAAGAAGGGAAACCTGAGAGGCTCATGTTCCTGTAGCTCTTAAAGCTCACTCCACGGCAGACCCCTGTTAAGGCTGAGCAGCTTGTCTTGAGAAGGATGTGGTCCAGGGTGGTTCTGTCACATTTATCAGAAAGGGAAATCATCTGGCATTGACTGTTTCCAATGAGAGGAGTTTAAGGCTATAGAGCCCTCTTTCTTCGTGGGTCCGGTATCCTTTCCTCTGCTTCCTGGACTCCAGGCTCCGGGAGAGGATCCTCACTTTACTGTGCTCAATTTCCCAGTCCCTGCCACTGCTCTGGGCTCTCCCCTATATTCAGATTGGCCCAGGGAGAAGGTACGTGGAGAGCCTGCAGTGTGTGCTGCCAGCAGAGTGTGGGAGGAGGAGGTTGGCAAGAAGCTGGAGCTCAGTGACGCTCTTGATTCTGATCCTATACCACTTACTTCATTCTCAAATAAAGAACCCTGGGACGCATTCAAAAACAAAATGCATTCAGGGGCCAGAGAGATGGCTTAGCAGTTAAGAGCACTGGCTGCTCTTCGGAGGCCCTTGGGAGTTCCCAATAGCCACGTAGCAGTGCACAACCATTTGTATCTCCAATTCCAGGGGATCTGATGTTCTTTTCTGGCCCCCAAGCCTCACCAGTTACACATGTGGTACACAGACATACATGCAGGCAACACCCAAGCACATAAACTAATAATGAACAAATTAAAGAATAATTTAGTTGTTATATTTTCATCTATGTTTATAATATACTCTGATGACATTCACCCCCCCGCTCTCCTAAACCTTTAGTCATTTAGAGTGTATTCTCTCTGCACATGAAAAGTTTGCTGTGACACACAGCGTGTCCTGCTATGCCCACAGCAGCTCTGTGATGTGACTCCACCACATCCTTCAATCCCAGTGTTCTCTCTTGTGTTTGATTTTATTTCATGTCTTTTGTTTATCAGGCCCTAAGGAGCAGTAGGCTGCAACAGACAAAGAACTTTATATTCTCTCTCTCTCTCTCTCTCTCTCTCTCTCTCTCTCTCTCTCTCCCCCCCCCCCCCCCTCTCATCTCTCTATCTCTCTGAATGGCAGACTAAACCATCTAGGTTTGTGTGACCTCATTCTGTGATGTTCACACAGCGCTATCGCTATGTGATTGGGTAATCAGATAAGACATTTCTCAAAATATGTCCCTGTCATTCAGTGGGCATGACCAACCCAAACTGGCAGAGTAAATGACACAGAAGAAATCCTAGCTCAGCTAATCACCATGAAGAGAACACAAAGAAAGGGGGGGAACCAAATCCATCTGCAGGTGGACACACCCCAGGCTCTATCTACTCACTTTCTCTTCCCCCCCTCCCCGCCCCCAGCTCCAGTCAGGGACGTGGTCCAAGTGACAGCTCTGTAACCCTCACCAGAAGGACATTCCTTTATTTCTCATAAGGAAGTCACTTTATTTAAATCTTCGGTCTTTTCTAGGGTAATTTTTGCAACAGACTGGCAGACAGACAGACAGACTACCAAAACAACTAAACATAAGGAAAATTAAAACCTAGAAGAACACAGCCAGGCATAGTGGCCCATGCCTATAATTTCCCCAGTCAAGAGACTGAGGCAGGAGGATAACAGGTTTGAGGTCAGCTTGGTGTCAATAAAAAGAACAAAACAAAGTCAACAAAAACAGAGAAGAAATAATCCCTATAAATATTCACCTCATAAAAACTGAAGCTCTAAATATAGTGACCTCCTTGTAACAAATAAGGGGAACTTGTTTTAAAATGACAAAAATAGCTCTGATTCCAGACAATTTCAAGGGAAAATGTTTTCAAATCATTAAAATATAGGTAGTTATGATGTTTAATATTTCAAAGCACAAAGAGGAAACTTCTGCACTTCTTATGAAGAAAATGTGTCCAGGCAGCACCCAGATCTGACAGTGTGCACACACAGAGACAATCAGACCATTCTTAGTCCACAAACCTGATTGAAAAGCCCATATTAGGGCCGGAGACTCAGCTCAGTGCCTTCTAAACTTGAAGCTCTGGGTTTGACCCTGACTCCTACAAAACTGAGTTAATCATCTATTTGAAAGTCCGAGGCCTGGGTGTATCTCAGTGGGGGAGCATGCATTTAGCGCGTACCCATCGGGCGCTGCTTCTGTCTGGGATGTCGACACTCCTCAATGACCCCCAAAGAAATTAAAACTCACGATGAAATCTCAGTAGCCGGGATTGAGGAGCACCATGTGGAAAGCACAGCTCAGTGGACACGAGGAGAGAATGCCATCTCTAGGCAGAGCAAGCCAGAGTGAGTGTCACAGAGGAATGAGGGGCAGAGGGGGTCTTCTCAGAACCACTTGTATTGGCTTGTATATTCATAAACATCAGACAAACACAGGGGTGGCAAGATTTACTATCTGTGAGGACAGGGCAGACATCCGGTGACCTGAGAGATGGTGGTCATCAGACCTGTGTGCTTCTCCTTCTCCTTCGAAGCTCATTTTAACATACAACGGTGTTCTTGTGCTGGTTTGAAGGAATCCATTCATTATTCATTCACTCTGCTAATATCCATCGCCAGACATTTTTTTTTCCTCTCTCCAATCAGTACCTCCCAGAGTCTCTCCTAGTTTCATTTTTCTTCTCAGTCAGAACCCTGTAGCATTAAGAGCAGATCCCATTTCTAGCAGTGGGAACCTTGGAATTACATTTGAGACCTTTCCTCTTAACCAAATTTGGTTGACTGAGAAGAACTTACTGTTCAATGGTGCCAGGACCAAACGCAGGGCCTCACGCATGCTAGGCAGACGCTCTGCCACCGGGCAGCACTCCATACAGAGCGCACATGAGTGCTCAATCTGTAACATATCATTCAGACAGCTCGTGAGATGTGCATCTGAGACCTGCCTCAGAGGTCGGGTTCAAAGGAGGGTGGCTGTGTAATCTAAACTTTGTTTTAGGTGGGCAGATGGGAACTAGAGAATATCATTGATTTTTATTGAGTACGTGGATTGCATGTCATTTTTTTCCCTAAAAGCTATGAAATATTTTAGAGAACTGGTTTCTGATATGTGTCATACAATGGTAGATTTGTTCCCACTTGGACTGCTGGCTGATGTGAATATACCAGGACTACTTGACAAAGAGCCCAAGCCTTGAGCTAAGGTGCATGTGGAGCCTTCGCTCCTGGGATTCATGTCCTCTGAATCTTGTTTCTTCTTTTTTCTTTTTTCTTTTTTTGTGGATGTGGTTGTTTGCCTTCACATGTGTCTATGTACCACATGTATGTCTAGAGCCCATGAAAGTTAAAAGACGGTCTTGGATCCACTGGAGCTGAAGTCCCTGGCAGTTGTAAGCTGCCACGTGGAGCTAGGAATCGAACCTTAGTCCTCTGCAAGAACAAGCACTCTTTTTTTTTTTCTTTTTTTGAGACAGGGTTTCTCTGTGTAGCCCTGGCTGTCCTGGAACTCACTCTGTAGACCAGGCTGGCCTTGAACTCAGATATCCGCCTGCCTCTGCCTCCCAAGTGCTGAGATTAAAGGTGTGTGCCGCCACCACCCGGCTAAGAACAAGCACTCTTAACCAGTGACCCATCTCTCCAGCCCTTCTTTCCTCACTAATCACCACGTGCTTTGTTTTCCTGACAGGGAAATCGTGGCTTTGGTGGCTCAAGTGATCCCCATTTATGCTGTGTCCCACCTTTTTGAAGGTCTTGCTGTGAGTACCAAGCCTGATTCCCCCAGACACTTTCATGGTCTGTGTAAGCTATTTCTTCTGACTACGATACTTTTCAAGTGGGAAGAGAGGCTGGAATCATCTAGGGGGCTCCTGTTGATAGTTATCAGGGCGGCTTCTGCCAATCATTATCACAGAGTTGTGTTCGAGGTCTGAGGACCACAGAGAGGTGTTCTATGTTTGGGAGGTGGGGGTCTTTAGATGTACCACCTGTGTTTATGCTGAAGGATGTCACTTGTCCATAGTGTACCTGTGGTGGTGTCCTGAGGGGTACTGGAAACCAGAAGGTCGGAGCCATCGTTAATGCCATCGGGTATTATGTCATCGGCCTCCCCATTGGGATCACACTGATGTTTGTTGCCAAGCTGGGAGTGATCGGTAAGCCTCATTGTGGGAAGATAAGCCAGCTGCCGGCAGGCCCGGGGATGGCGGCCAAGCACATGGCAACTTCACTCTGCTTCCCATACTCCTTCTGTAAGGTGTTAGAGAGCGAGTGTGCAGACAGTGGATGAAAAGTGACCATGATCCCAGAGCTGTCCGGCCACTCCCCTCTTGCTCGTGTGTTAGCATGGGGTCAGTTCTATTCTCATTCTGAATCAGCCACTCCTTAATCACAGGACTTAATGTCCAGGATCTCTGAGGTACCGGGAAACATCTTGCATGCAGCTCGTGCCCTGTTCCCTTAACGAGGGCTCACAATGCTGTGAGTCCCTTACTGTGGCATTGGAGTCACGAGGTCTCCCTCCTCTAGCATCTTGGGGAGTTTGAGGTGAGAGGGGAGCCCTAGGTTAAGATGCATGGGACTAGACATAAAACTTGCTAGAATAGCACCCTGTGTTCTCAGCACAAAGGGCAAGGCTGGTAATGGCCTACTTGTCACCTTTGTCTCTGTCTTCAGCTCCCCACATATCATGTATGTACCTCAAATCTCTGCAGAGGTATGTGTGGAGAAGGGTCGAGCAGAGCGCAGAGGGGAAGACTCCTCTGTATGACCCTGCTGTGCTTGGAGCAAAGAACTGAACCCACGTGCTCTGAAATTACCAGACCTCACCTTAGGGGAGGGAAATGTAGGGAGATAGATAACTATCCAGCTTTGGTTTCTAAAATAATAGTTGAGAATGCATTGGCCATGAATAAGTGGTTAAGGAAAGCCTAACTGTTGTCTTTGGGGTAAGTGACTGACTGACTCGGACTCGGCGTGACCTGCTTGAATCCATCAGTATGGCGGCTCAGAGGTGATCAGGAGTCATCTGATAGCTGCTGAGGACCTCCAGTCCCATGTCTTAACTTGTGTCCTTCCATTTTCTCAAGTTCAATAATATTTTAATTAAAAATATTGGAGTTATCCAAAGAAGGAGATTGCCAGAGTTCTGTGGCCATGAAGGTGCGGCTGTTATTTAGCCGAATTTCTGGTGTTGTTCATGGCTTGGATATGCTGATGGCAGGCCAGTGGAAACATCAGAGGAGTCTGGCTTTTAAGTAGTATTTTTATTTAGCACATTTCCAAATTATTATTATTATAACATGCAATCAGTAAAAAATACTTAGAAGATATTTTGTAGTCTCTTTTATATTTTATTAATATTATTTTAATTGACAAACACAATTATGGGCATTTATGGAGCACAAAGTAAGGTTTTGATATATACAGAGAATATAGACTATTTAGGCTAAGATAATAAGCTTATCTGTCTCCTTGTGACGTTATCATTTTATACAGTGAGTGATACATCTGAAATTTACTTAAAAAAAAAAAAGAGTTTCACTATAACATTGACTGTGCTGAAACTCACTGTGTAGACCAGGCTGACCTAGAACTCATAGAGAACTCTGCCTCTGCCTCCTGAGTTCAGGGATTCAAGGCATGCACCGTCATGTCCAGCTACATCCAACTTTGTTTTGTTGTTGTTTTTATTTTAGAGTCTTCCTATGTAGTCCAAGCAGGCCTTGAACATGGGATCACCCTGCCTTAGCCTCCTAAGTACTGGGATTACAGGTGTGTGTCCCTATGTTTGGTTGAGTCAAAATGTTAGAAAGGAATCTATTTTAAAATATGCATACATCCATAACCCAAGGTTTGGCCCACTTCCTCATTTGATGAAGAGTATCTGTTGTGGGCAAAGTAGAGGGAGCTGGGGACACTTGAGGGGAAAAAGCAGAGGCTCAGGGGAGTGGAGGGCTGTGTGAGACATGCACTCAGACATTCTGATGGCCTCTTAAATAGAAATACAGTAAGGTTGGTTTTATCTTTCATGTTGCCACCATTAGAGTGTGCAGCGTGTATGAGGTTCCCAGAAGCACCTCAGAAGGCTGCAGGTTCTTACAAGCAGGTTGACTAATCGCAATGGCTATCAATTTCCTGTATGGTTTTTCAAACACGTACGTTATGGCTCTGCTGGCCCAGAGAATTCTGGTAATCATCCTGCATCTTTCAATAGGGATTATGGCATTAGTGGAAATCAAGTTTGCTACTCAAACTACAGCTAGAGCTAGGCAGGTATTTCTGTTAAAAAAATGTTTGGAATGAGCGTGTAGTTTCTATGCAAGACTGGGCATTTAAAGGAGGAAGCCAAAGGCTTTCTTACTCCATCCTAGAACTGGCAGGTGGCTACTGACTCACTCCTGAGAGGAGCCCGCTGACCACTCCTGATACGTAAGATGTGAGGGCACCAAGGAGTAGAGTAAAGATAAGCCTTTGAACTACAACTCAAGGCTTAGCCCCAGCCCTTCTTTGGATCTGATTGGTTTGCAAAGTCTGCGTATTCGGATGTAACATAAGGGAATTGCCCCGTCCCTCCCACTCCCCGCCCCCCTGTGTGTCTTAGCAGAAAGTTGAAAGGCAAGCAGAGGAGTGGGGGAGGATTATGGGAACTGAGGGTGGCTCAGGTGTGTCCTGACTGAAAGCAGCTGAACAGACATGGTTGTGTGTGGAGGCAAAGTCAGGGAACCTGAAGAACAAGCTGTATATAGTCAGATTTCCAGAACATGGAGCTCTGGTTCAGTGAGAGATGCTGCCCCAAGACATAAGGTGGAGAGAGACCCTGCCTCAAAATATAAAGTGGAGAGAGACCCTGCCTCAAAATACCTGTAAGTGGAGAGCAATTAAGGAAGACGGCTGATGTCAACCTCAAGCCTCATGCATGTGCAAACTCTCAAGTGTCCACACACATGTAAACATATGAACATGTATGCATAGGCCACATAGTAAAAAAAAGTTCGCCTCTTTTGAGGATCATGGAGCAGTCATTTTTCTGGAGAAAATATTTCCTTACAACTGTCTCTTTTCTTAACATCCAATTACCATAAGCAGAAACCCAAATAGCTTCCTGAACCTTTCGCTCTGACATTATGAATCATGTCAGGCAGCCTTAGTGGGTGCTGGGTCTCTAAGATGGAAGTCTCTCCTCTATTGAGCATTCCACCTGACTACTTACCAGTACTGACTTAGCATGGCTGTTGTCTCCATGTGCTAAGCTGTCAAATATCTCCCTGTTCAGGCCTGTGGTCAGGGATCATCATCTGCACTGTCTGTCAGACCGCGTGCTTTCTGGCTTTTATTGCTCGGCTCAATTGGAAACTTGCCTGTCAGCAGGTAAGTAACATCCTCACTGTTGCCTGGGTCTTTCTGCAGATGCCAAAGCGGACCGGACGCGGCAAGCATTCTTGCATTTTGAGAAGTTTTTTCTTATGCTATTTTTATGCCCTATTATTATTATTATTATTATTATTATTATTATTATTATTATTGGGTTTGTTTTGTTTTAATTAGATTTTGAGGTGAAGGGTTGCATGACCCTGCTCCTGCTCACTCCCCTTTGTTTGCTCAGTGAATAGTAAAACAGGATTCTATTTCTGGTCTCTTGCTGTGAAAAGTCAGTTTCAGGAGAAGAATTGGAACTAGAGAGACTTTCTCCAAGTTCATCCTAGTACTGTGTGTGTGTGTGTGTGTGTGTGTGTGTGTGTGTGTGTGTGTG
>JADRCD010125618.1:0-7500 GCA_019843815.1 Montemys delectorum
GTTGAGGCCTATTTTTTGACCAATTATATGTTAAATTTTGAAGAGGGTACATTGAGGTGCTAAGAAGAAGGTATATTCTTTTGTTTTAGGATGAAATATTCTATAGATATCTATTAAATCCATATGTTCCATAACTTTTGTTAGTTTCAATGTGTCTCTGTTTAGTTTTTGTTTCCATTGATGAAAGTGAGGTGTTGAATTCTCCCACTATTATTATGTGAGTTGCATTGTGTGCTTTGAGCTTTAGTAAAGTTTCTTTTATGAATGTGGGTGCTCTTGTATTTGGAGTATAGGTGTTCAGAATTGAGTGGTTTTCTTGGTAGATTTTTTCTTTGATGAATGTGAAGTTTCCTTCCTTATTGTTGTTGATAACTTTTTATTGAAAGTTGATATTATTCAATATTAGAATGGATACTCCAGCTTGTTTCTTGGAACCATTTGCTTGGAAAACTGTTTTCCAACCTTTGACGCTGAGGTAATGTCTGCCCTTGTTACTGAATTGTGGTTTCCTGTATGCAGCAAAATGCTGGTTCCAGTTTATGTATCCAGGCTGTTACTCTATTTCTTTTTATTGTGGAATTGAGTCCATTTATGTTAAGACATATAAAGGAAAAGTGGTTGTTGCTTCTGTTATTTTTGTTGTTAGAGGTAGAATTATGCTTATGTGGCTATCTTCTTTTAAGTTTGTGAGAGATTACTTTCTTGCTTTTTCAAGCGTATAGTTTCCCTCCTTGTGTTATTGTTTTCCACCTATTATCTTTTGTAGGGGTGGATTTGTGGAAAGATATTGTGTAAATTTGTTTTTGTCATGGAATATCTTGGTTTCTCGATCTATGTTTATTGGGAGTTTTGCTGGGTATAGTAGCCTGGGCTGGCATTTGTGTTCTCTTAGGGTCTATATGACATATGCCCAGGATCATCTGGATTTAATAATCTCTGGTGAGAAGTCTGATGTAATTCTGTCAGGTCTGCTTTATATGTTATATGATCTGTTTCCCTTACTGCTTTTAATATTCTTTCTTTGTTTTGTGCAATTGTTGTTTTGACTATTATTTGACAGGAGGGGTTTCTTTTATGCTTAAATCTATTTGGAATTCTGTAGGCTTCTTATATGTTCATGGGCATCTCTTTCTTTAGGTTAGGGAAGTTTTCTTCTACAATTTTGTTGAAGATATTTACTGGTCCTTTGATTTGGAAATCTTCACTCTTTTCTAAACCTATTATCCTTAGGTTTGGTCTTCTCCTTTGTCCTGGATTTCCTGGATGTTTTGGGTTAGGAGCTTATTGCATCTTGCATTTTCTTTGACTGTTTTGTCAATGTTTTCTACTATATCTTCTGCACCTGGAATTCTCTCTTCTATCTCTTGTATTCTGTTGTTGATGCTTAGATCTATGACTCCTGATCTGTTTCCTAAGTTTTCTATCTCCAGGATTGTCTTTCTTTGTGATTTCTTTATTGTTTCTATTTCCATTTTTTGATCCTCAATGGTTTTGTTCAAATCCTTCACCTGTTTGTTTGTGTTTTCCTGTAATTCTTTAAGGTACTTTTTTTGTTTCCTCTTTAAGGCTTCTACCTGTTTACTTGTGTTCTCTTGTATTTCTTTAAGGTAGTTATTTATGGCTCTCTTAAAGTCTGCTATCATCATGAAGACATGTGATTTAAAATCAGAGTCTTGCTTTTCTGGTCTCTTGGGGTATCCATTGCTTGCTCTGGTGGGAAAATTGGGTTCTGATGATGCCAAATAGCCTTGGTTTCTGTTGCTTATGTTCTTGACCTTGCCTTTCTTCATCTGATTATCTCTGGTTTTAGCTGTCCTTGCTGTTTCTGAATTTGGTTTGTCCCTCCTGAAAGTCTGTGTGTCAGTAATCCTGGGAAACCAGTTCTCTCCAGGAGGAATTTAGGTATGAAGAGCTGTGGCACAGGGCCAGCTCCTTGGAGCAGACTGAAACAGGAAGGATCCTGCCCCAGGGTGTTCTTTGGTTCCTGTGTCCTAATGGCTCTGGGTGGGTCCCTCTTGGGCCAGGAATTTGAGCAGAAATGGTGGTCTTACCTGTGCTCACTGGTATATTGGCACTCCTGGGAGACCAGCTCTATTCAGGTGGATTATGATATGGAGTCCTGTGGCACAGGATCAGCTCCCAGTGCAGAAGACAACTGGAAGGACCCTGTCCTAGGCTGCTTTTTGCTTCCTGTGTTATGAGAGCTCTGGGTGAGTCACTCTGAGCAGAAGTGGTAGTCCTACCCATGCTCACAGGTGTGTCTGCACTCCTGGGAGACCAACTCTCCTGGCAGTATTTAGGTATGGAGAGCTGTGGCACAGGATCAACACCAGTGTGCAGACAGAAACCAAAAGGATTCTATCCAAGGATGTTCCTTGGTTTCTGTGTCCTGATGGCTTATGGCAGATCCCTCTTGGGCTAAAAGTTTAAGCAGAAGTGGTGGTTTTACCTGTGATCTCGGGTGTGTCTACACTCCTGGGAGACCAGTTCTATCCCACAGAATTTAGTTATCCCGGTGTGATGGTGTGTCCAGGACTTGCTATGGTGGGAGAATTGGGTTCTGATGATGCCAAGTAACCTTGGTTTGTGTTGTTTATTTTTCTTACGATTGCCCCCTGCTATCCGGTTATCTCTAGTGCTACCTGCCCTTGCTAGATCTGACTGGAGTCAGTCCTTCCTGAGACCCTAGTTTGTGGTTCAAAAATGGTGGAGGGGCCTGGGCTGTGGCCCAGTCAGCCTCCTGATTCTCTCTCTCTCTTAGGGTGGCAGCGGGCCTGTTGCTGAGGCCCGAGTCTCTCTCTCTCCTCCCAGGGCTGGCCTGTTTGCTGCACGGCGCCTTAATTAAAAGAGAGGCAATGTATGAATGAGTTATTTTATTGTAGGAAGGGGAAATATGCTAGTTGAGTGGAGAGAAAGAAAGGAGAGGAAGGAGAGAGAGAGAAAAGAGAAGGGAGAAAGAGCAAAGAGGAGAGAGAGAGAGCAGGAGGAGGGGTAAGAATAAGAGAAGAGAACAAGAGAGTGAGGAGGGGGCAAACCACCCCTTTTATTGTATGGGACGTGGCATGTCTGACTTGTGGTCAGATGGCTGGAATGCTGGGAGTTTGAGGCAGTGTCTGCCTGATAGAGCACACATCTCCTGCAGGGGCAGCTGTGAGGGGTCTGGACTGAAATCTGTCTGAGCCATGGTCTCAGGAGCAATTCACCAAACGACTTCTGTCCCTTTGAGCAAATGCTCAGTAGGTCTCTGGGGTTCCAAGGTGGCTCTACTTGACTCTGGCTTTCAGAATTGCTCACTGCCCAACACTAGTTGTATCAGAATTCCTCAGAGTCAGGCTGTTTCTGTGATCCTGTGATTCTGGGATCCTGTGATCCTAGGCTAGAACACCTGGGAGTGCAGGAGCTTCCTCTGGGTGTTGTGGGACTGGCTGTGGAGCCTGGGCCCAAGGTCTGCTCAGGACACCAACCCAGAGAGACTGGAATGAATTCGAGCCACTCTGCTGGCGGGAGTTCCTGTGTACCTGGTCCCTCAGGTCCCAGTTACTCCTGGTGTTGGGACAGGTGTTGGGTCCTCTTCACCTCTGATCCTGAGAGTGTCACAATGCCTGGGAGTGGAGCTTCTTCTGGGTGTTGTGGGACTGGCTGCAGAGCTTGCACCCAAGGTCTACTCAGGACACCAGTGTAGAGAGATCAAAAAGAACCCAAGCCACTCTGCTGGCAGACATCTTGTGTCTAGACTTTTTAAACTGTTATTTTGCACTTGAATTTTTATAGGTCTCTAATTTCTTTTAAATTACACATATTAATAGTATAATATTAATTAAGTTAGATATATAATATAAAACAGAAATATTAAAAATATAACATTAAACTAATAGCTCTAAGAGAGTAAATCTTGAGAGGTAAACTAATACATACTGTGTTTGGAAATGCATATTTATACATACACACACACACACACACACATATATATATATATATGCATATATACAAATGTATATATGCATATATACAAATACATACACACACATATATATTTCATTTTATATATATAATGAAATGGCACAGGTGGAGATTTGTGAAATGGATGTCAGTTACTATTAACAGAGCTAGAAACATGCAGATCTCAGGGCCATCTTAGAACAAAGACTTAGACCACTTCATCTCTAGATATCAGCATGTTTAAAAACTACAAATTATATTATATTCATGAACACCATGGATACAGTAACATGTTATCAGACCCTTGTTTTTGTTCATTTTGATATATATATATATATTATATATGGTAATTATATATGAAATTATATATATTGAATTTTCATATAAAAGTATATTTTCATATATATCTGTATATCTATATTCATAATTTTCTGAATATATTTGGTTACTTTTGTTATTTATCAAAATTTTTCAGCTATTTCATACAAAATAATGTTCTCCATTTTATGCCAAACTACATGATTTATGCATATAAACTCCTACTTTTGGTAACTAATACAGAACACATATTCAATACTGTATGAAAATAGATTTTCCTGAACTGAAAATTTTAAAATAACAGATTAACTTGTTTCATCATCTACTTACACATCCATTGGAATCTGCTTTTTAGATACTTTTTAGATACTTCTTTTCTGTGCTCCTTGTCAAAAGGTGAATAGGGTTGAAAAACTTAACTTTATCCTTTGACCCTTTGTGCAAGGAAGAAGGTCTAGAGATTGATTTCATCACTAATGGCCATTAATGTAATCAATAATACTTACATAATGAGACCTCCATTAAACCCAGAAGAGTATGTTCAGTACTCTCAGATACATGAATAAGTGAATAGGTGCCCAGAGGATATAATAATCCAGGAGGTCAAGGAAGAACTGTGTCCTGTCATTCAAATGTTCCTTCTCACTACTCTTCAGGAAGTAAAGGTGAATATGGAACTCACATTTTATGAACTTTATGGACTATCCTCACAATGAGGGGAGGTGGACATGAGAGCATCTTTAATTAACTAATTAATTGCCAGCAATCAGAAGTACTAATGACAAACTTGATCTGCACTTGATATTTCAAGAGGAGGTAGTTTGTGAAACTCTAACCCTACCTAATCTTTGGACTTGAACAGTTGTAAGAATTTCAGAAGTGAGTTCTGAAAGAGACAGAACCATGCAATTTACATTCTTTTTGGTTTCTACTTAATGAAGTATGTACATAGGCTGAAGATGCAGGAAGTAAATACCTTGCATCTTATTTATCATTCTGGTTAGTACTGGCTGTCAGGTGCAATAAAAACATGAATGTTAGTGTTGTTAGAAAACCCTAGTTGGGGAGCTGGCAGAAGGACTGGAGAAGTAGAGGGGCACTGCAACCCCATAGGAAAAACAATGTCAGTTGACAAGAGCAATGCTCCCAGGGACTAGACAACCAACCAAGGAGTGTACAGGAAGGGATCTGTGGCTCCAAATAACATACATAGCAGAGAATGAATGGCCTTGTCTGACATCAAGGGAAGGGAGGCACTTGGTCCTGTGGAGGTTTGATGCTCAGGCAGGGGGATGCTGGAGGAATGGGGCAGGAGAGGATGGTAGGGTGGGAGAGCACCCTGATATAGGCAAAAGGAAAGGAGGAGAGGAAGGTTGTGGGATGGGGGGCTTGTGGAGAGGTAACCAGGAAGTGGGGTATAATTTGAGGTGTAAAAAAATGGAATGATTAATAAAAGAAAAAAGAAAAAGAAAATCTGCCATTGTCATAAGATCAGTACAGAGATAGCCACCTATGTGTTTTCTATCTGCTGTTTCTTTGAAGAGCTTTTGCCTGTTTCCTTGATGTGGACCAGTACTGTAACAAAGTGGGTGTTGTGAAAGCAGCATCTAGCTGGGACTGTGTTAGGGCTTAAGCACTGTGCATGTACTGTTAGCCAAATTCACCTTCTACTGTGCTGTGAACTATCCCAATTTCTATTTGAGATTATCTAAAGTTTAGAAAATTTAGAGATTGACCTAATTGCAAAACTATGAAAATTTACACTCAGGTTTGTTTTATAACAGTGAAAATAACACCTGTCAGATAATAGTATGAATACTTCTACATGGTATTTTATTGATGTCAAAATATTTCCTAACCTCATTATGTGTATTTGGAAGGATAGATGGGAAGGTTCGTGTGGCTTTCTTAAACGGATATTTATAAGCCTAAACTGGAAGAAGATGAATTAGAAAAGGAGAGTCAGGCACATTATTAATCCACTTGTTCATTCATCTTGCATGCAAATACTTATCAAGCATCTTCGCAGTCACAGGCACTACATTTGATTTTCTAGTCTCTCTGTTCACCTGCTGGGTGGTAGGTAGAAGTGTGTCATTATTTTATAGAAAGAATTGTGACCAATTAGATTGATCTATATTCAAACTGGATTTCTGAGAGGGTGGCTTCATATCCTGGAATAGTCTGAGAGTATTCCAGAGCTATTGAGATCATGTTACAATTGTGACCATTTTATGCCCTAAAGGAAACAGACTTTTAGTAAAATAGTATCTTAAGAAGAACATATTAATCAAATTACAATTCCTGAAGTGACTATGCAAACTGGGTCTGAGGTAGACTGAATTCATACTGCAACAGCTTCTTATAACGTGATATTATAAACACAACAGAGGACTGTTATGCAGGCATACTAAATCTAGAACCATCCTGATTATAGGTACATTAGGTTAAAGAAAAAGACTTCTCAAACTTCATAGAGGCTGCTCTTATTACAAAGAAACTTAGGTAGAGAATTAGAATCTACAGTCTTTTCTTTTTTTAACCAAATGATTTCTTGTTTTCTTTACTGCGTAGAATTAAAATTATATATGAATACATGTCTCAGAAATTAAATTCAGTGACCTGGAGACATAAAAATGAATATGGCAGGGAAAATAAACTTCAGGGGAATTGTTTGCTTATAGAAATCCACTTTCTTTTCTTGACTATTCTTGTGGCACAAATCATACAATCCTTTATTTAGAATCCCTCTGGCACAACATTCTTATTCCTGACATATTTACAAAGGAGATAGCGTGACACAGATACTAAAGTGGCACATTGTTGCAGTCACAAACATCTAAGCTGACAAGAAGGGAACATAAGCATATTCTGTGCATCCTCTGTGCCCTGGGATCCCTGCTGAGCACTTTCTATTTATTTTTCACAATAATTGTGCCCTCAAAACAACAACACTATGGTGTATCTCAAAACAGAATAGCATGCTCTGGAAGCCAATATTCAGAAATCTGACTTTGATAGTTCTATATTTCAGTCTTGGATAAGTCAGATAACCTAAATGCCTCTGTTTTAAAAAACTGGTAATTACTACTACAACCACTATGTCTACTACTAGTAGTAGTGGTAGTGGTAAGTGGTAATGGTAGGGGTAGAGGTAGGGGAGGAGTAGGGGTAGGTGCAGGGGTAGGGGTACATAATGATGATGATGGTGATGATGATGATGATGATGATGATGATGATGAT
>JADRCD010125618.1:10000-11093 GCA_019843815.1 Montemys delectorum
TGCTGGGATTAAAGGTGTGGGCCACCACTGCCTGACTAAGATCCCAATCTTGAACTCAATAATTTTTCACTTTCATTTAATCAATCATAATTCATACTGAATTATGCTTAACAATATTTGATAATTATAATTATGTTTACTATCATATTTTCTTCCCTTTTATCTAAAAAGGTTAGGAATCTGTCTGTCTTGTTCATGGTTATATTCCTAATATCCTCAGTGCCTGTGAACATGAGGACACTCATTCAACAGTAGCTGAGTACATGGGGAAGGTTGTTTTCTCACCTATAATATCCTTTTATTTTTTAACATGGTTCATTTTTTATTAGATATATTCTTTATTTACATTTCAAATGTTATCTCCTTTCCCAATTTCCCTTCCCCCTGCTCACCAACATACCCTCTCCAGCTTCCTGGCCCTGGGGCATAGAACCTTCACAGGACCAAGGGCCTCTTCTCCCATTGATGACCAACTAGGCCATCCTCTGTCTATAATCAGTCACCAAACCAAGATACTATTGTGGATGCCAGCAAGTGCTGGCTGACAGGAGCCTGATATAGGTGTCTCCTAAGAGGCTCTGTCAGTGCCCAACTAATACAAAGTAGAGGCTCACAGCCATCCATTGTAGAGCACATTATGAACTAATTAGTACCCTCAGAGCTCCCAGGGACTAAACCACCAACCAAAGATTACACATGGTGAGACTCATGACTCCAGCTGCATATGTTCTCACTTCTTTATGAATTCATGTAAGTAAGCCATTGCTCTATTAGAAGAGCTATCACAGAAAGTAACTCAGATCTAAACTATCATGCCACTCCAGTTTCATACAGGTGGACAATTGTCTGTGCCCAAGAATACTCACTGCCCAACCCTACTTGCCCTTGGGAGTTGGAGAAGAGGTGGGGTGGAATCAATGATTTAGACTCTGGAAGCAAATGAGAAATGTTGTGACACACTTGTCTGAACACTACTGCAAACTCTTTTAATGCCCTCTACCTGCTCCCCATTCGTCCCAAGAAAGCATCTTTTCTTTTCTTTTCTTTTCTTTTCTTTTCTTTTCTTTTCTTTTCTTTTCTTTTCTTTTCTTTT
>JADRCD010125619.1:0-15241 GCA_019843815.1 Montemys delectorum
AAAAAAAAAAAAAAAAAAAAAAAACCAAAAAAAAAAACCCACCACCACCAACAACAAAAAACCCAAAAAACAAAACTTTGTAAGAATGAACTTTGAGGGAAAGCGTCTGCCTCAGTGGTATTTGTAACTAATTGGCTCTGTCTTCTTTGCTGGCTGGTGATGGTGACTGGCTCCAGGGCAGACTGGGTAGAATCAGGCTGGGCTGGGATCAGCTGGAAAGAACTCTCTGTTCATTTTGCAGTATCAGTGTGGCACTGTGGCGGGAGTGGCACTTACGTCCCAGATTTGCTCTTTCCTTTTAGATTATTACTGTCTAGGCTGAGGCTCTATGGAATTACGTCAGTTGAACACTTGACCTCAAATTGACCTCAGACAAGGAGACAGCTCTTCTTTTGTAGGTGAGAGCCCCAGTCCAGGAACAGTACCCTTGAGCAAGAATTGGCAGGGATTTTGCCAAGTTCAGAGTCAGAAGGAGAAAGAAATTTTGTTGAGCTTTATATGAGAAGTTGTCTCAGTAACTTTGAAACATAAACTCATTTTTTTTAAAAAAATTTTTATTTCATGTACATCATTGTTTTGCTTGCATACATATTTGTGTGAGGGTGTGGCAGCCCCTGGGATTGGAGTTACAGAGAGTTGTGAGCTGCCATGTGGGTGCTGAGAATTGAACCTAGGTCCTCTGGAAGAGAAGTCTGTATTCTTTTATTATTATTATTATTATTATTATTATTATTATTATTATTATTATTGGTTATTTTATTTATTTACATTTCAAATGTTATCTCCCTTCCCAGTGACTCTCCCCTTCCCCCCCCCCCCCCAAAAAAAAAACCAAAAGAGATCAACAAAGCAAAACAAATCCAATTTATATTGTCCACATAATCACCAGAGCATGGTCAGACTCCCAGTGGCCAGCCACTTAAAGAAAGATAAGTTTCTCCTCACCCCACCGTTGCCAGTGAGCATCTATTGTGGATATTCATATTGCAATTTTAAGGGCTTTCTTTGATGGCTTCTCTGTCTAGGTTTTTACACTTTTCGGAAGGTGTGGGTAGAGGTTGTCACAGAAGCCTTCTATGTCTTCCTCAACTGTGAGTCTGTAGTCATCAATCCTGATGCCGAAGTTTCTTTGTCCTTTACAGTCAACAACAGCACAGAACATGAACTTCTGCATGGTATCTGGTAACAACATGGACCATGAATATCTACATTCAACAGACTTCAGCATAGTCTCCGGTTGCAGTATTGATCACGGATGACAACTTCCCCATCAACAGCCTAGCCCACAGACATCAACATGGCTTCAGGCGGCTGCACAGACTACAGACATGTCTGTCAGTAGTGACACTGTCATGGACATCAACAGGGCCTCTGGCTACAGTGGGATCACACATCCAGACATGGCCCCTGGCAGCAGCAGCATAGACCACAGACATCAACATGGCCTCTGGATTATTTAACATTGATGTGGTTCAGCCTCTCTCCATTGCATACACACCATTCTCATCCTCCATCCTTCCTACCCCTTCATTACAGTGGCTTTGAAAACTGTAGTGTACCACTCAGCATATATATATATATATATATATATTTATTTTTTTTTTTTTATTTTTTTTTTTTTTTTTTTCCCCCACACACAAGTATGCCAGGTGTCAGTGGTCTGGCTCAAGGCCTCTGATCTCTGAAGTACCATAAATACCAGATCATCTCTTAAACTTCTTTGATCACAGACCAGCTTCAGATTTTCATCTTTGGTCGTGATGATGTGATGCTCTTGGATCTCGATCTGCTGCACCAGCTCCTCCACAGGGTCCAGTAGCTGGTGGACGGAGTAGGTGTTGTCCAACTCAAAGTTCTGGGTCTGGCCTGGATGACAGCTGACTTGGTTAGGCTGTCTTGTTTTCTTCTGGGCTGCTGCAAGGCTGGCTCTTTCAGGTGGCTGCCATTATTCTGTCTTTTTGGAATGAAAAAAATTAATCTTTAGAGAGTAAAGTAACCTCAAACTACATAGCCAGAGAGAAGTCGAACCAGGACCAAGACAACATCACAACATTTTTCTACTATGTCAAAATGCTTTTAGAACTTTAAAAAAAATTCTTTCTAATATAAAGGATGCCTATGATGCACTAGGCCAATACAGGCAGGTACAGTTCAGAAAGAGTACAAAATTTTCTTCTTATTTAGTTCATCTGTAGTGCTAGGGATTGAACTCAGGAACTCATGTGTGCTCTGCAACTGCTCTACTATTAAATTGTATCTCTACTCTGAGACTGTTTTAAAGTAGAGGGAATGAATACTTGTGAGATTCTAAGGAAAGAGAGAATGGCAGTTCCCGAGAAACAGACCAGAAAAGACAGATCTAGAAAAGTAGTGTTGCTATTGGTACATGATGTCGCTAAGCATGGGACAAATAGCATGGAAAGAAGTCAACCAGAAAGGGCACTGACAGCTGGTTTTCAACTTCTCCAGCCAGAACTTCTCACTTCTATCAGAGAATTCCCTACAAAATGAGCCCAGCACCTTTTCTCATTTGTGTTTTTATTGCTATCAAGTGTGTGCTTCATTTGAACCTACTCGGGAAAGGATGGCATAGAATTATTTTAACTATGTAAGTATTTGTGCATTCCACATGAGTACAGGTAATGTTTAGATGAATAAAACTCAATTCATTCCAATATACTCTTGAATTGCTGGTGCTTTTAATGGTTATTTATGTTGCTCATCAACTCTTATCAGCTTGTGCTATAAATACAGCTTCAACTCTGCTATACAATTTACTTTGGCTTAAAAGTTGTCCTGCTTTTTAAGTGTCATCTAGTTACTTCTGAGTGTTCCCATGGGCATGGAATAGACCTCTGGGTTCTTTCCATGTGAGCTTCTCATCTTGTTCCACACTATTTACTTGGTTCCCCTGATGATGTTACTCTTCTTCCATGTCCATTGTTGTTAATTTCTACCTGCCAGGAGTCTACCACTACTTTCCCACAATTCAAGATACCACTCCTGCTAAATTAGTCCATTACCATTAATGTCAGCTATAGAGGAATTCTAGTCAATCAACATGGCTACTCTAATCATATCCGAAGACCTTCTAGGTCAGTGTGGTATGTCACACACATTTAATCCCTTTGTCTGGAATACAGACATGCAGTTAGTACACACCTTTAGTCGCAAACATTGATATCCATCTTAGGGTTTCATTGTTGTGAAGAGACACCATGACCAAAGCAACTCTTGTAGAGGCAAACATTTAATTGAACCTGGCTTACAGTTTCTGAGGTTCAGTCTATTATTGTCATGGTAGAAAGCATGACAGCATCCAGGGAGACAGGTTGCTGGACAAAGAGCTGAGAGTCCTGTGTCTTAAACTGAAGGCAGTTAGGAGTACATTCAATTCTACAGGTATTTTTAAGGAGGGTCTCTTCCACACTGGGTGGAGCCTGAGCATAGGACTTCAAAGCCGACCTCCACAATGGCACACTTCCTACAAGAAGGCTACACCTCCTAATAGTGCAACTGCCCACCGGCCAAGCATATTCAAACCACCAAAATGCTTAACTGAGGGACAGACAAAGTGATGATGAATCAGAGAAAGATTTGACAGGCTAGAATATGCCCAACTCTTAAGAGAGCAGCACAGGAAAGAGAAGCTATTTAAGAGGAGCACAGGGAGAGAGTTCAGTGAGTTGGGGGTCAGTGCAATGAGTGCAGTGCAGTAGAGTTACCATGAGTTCTTGCAGTTTAGTGCAGGTTAGCAGAGCAGAGGCAGTTGAAGCTAGAGAATAAGAAGGAGCCAGAAGATTAGAACAAATTGCCAGAGTTAGTCTGAAGCCAATCAGAGTGAGAGGTCAAGAGAAGTCAGATTGAATCAGTCAGCTTGGCGAGAATTTTGAGCCAGAACAGCTGAGTTGAATCAGCCAGAGTTCAGAAAGAGCTAGATAAGGTAAGTTTAGTTAGCAGTAAGCCTCCAAGATGACAGACAATTACATCAGATGAATAAAAGTTACATTTACAGTCAGCACTGCCGCTTCTTCAATCAGGAGTAGCACTTGGAACAGAGCTCTCTGTGTATGGCCATTGAGAATGGAAGTTAGCTTTGCCAGGGCCCCAGGGCTGACTTCCCTCCCACTATCATTTTCCATACTTCTGGATCCACAATTATACTGATATACCAAGTGTCAATACAGATGTTTGTGGAAAGCACAGCCTTACTCTTACTATCCATCTTCCAGCTTCTTCTTTTCTGTAAGGAAATATCATTCTTAACAACAGAACTTCTCTGACGATTCCACACCTAGAATTTCAGTTCAAATGGCCTAGCTGAAAGAGAAGCCCTCTGTTCTTCTGGTCCAGGGACATAAACTGACTCTGGGGACTATCCTATTGTTGACTTTATTTTTTAAACAAGATTTCATTGGAACAAACCACACATGTTTACTTACATTTTGCTTATAAATTCTTTCACAGTACAGTGTCAGATCTGGTAGATCATGATAGAACTAAAGACGTAGACAGCTGTGAAATCCAAAATACTACTGGAACCTGTACAGATAACTTTTATTGTATACACTTATCTAGTCTATAAAACCATGCAGGGAGGGAATTGTTTGAAAATAGCAAGTGAGGAATATGGTTGGATTTATATTTGTTGTTGCTGTTTTCTGAGTCAGGGTTTCACAATGTAGCCCAGGCTAGTCTAGAACCTCTGACCCTCTTGCCTCAACCTCCCAAGTGCTGGATTTCTGGCATGAGCCAGCACCCTTGGATAGATTTTTCACCTTTAAAATTTTACTCGAGTTTTAGTGTTAAGAACACAATTGAAATGAAGGGGTAAAGCTGGAGATAGATAAGGTGTGTGGTGTTTCTGGAATTTAGGTAAGAGGTAATATGTACGGATGTTTTACCTGCATATGTCTATGTACCACAATGTGAGCCTGGCGTCCATAGTAGCCTGAAGAGGGTGTAAGATCCCCTGGAACTGGAGCTACCGGTTGTTGTGAGAAACCACGTGGGTGCTTGGAATTGAACCCAGGTCCTCTAGAAGAGCAGTTCTCTTACCCATTGAACCATCCTTCCAGCCCAGTATGTTTTTTGGATGTAAGAAGACACAATTCTTTCTTCTGTCTCCTAGAATTCTATCTCTGTTTATGCCTAATATAATTCTCAATTTTATAGTTTTTATCTAGAAATCTATCAATTGCTGGGCCTACCTAGTGGATTCCTCTATCTAAATGCTGCACACAATCTTAAAATCTGAATCTGTTAATTACAGGTAGCTTTTCCTTTGTTTTCTCATGTTCTTTGTATTGAGTGGCCTCACCATCCAGTCCTAGCACACAAAGCTAAAAGTCATCTTCATGTAAGTTATTTCTAGTTTCACTTTGCAACCTATCAGACCTCAGTCTCTTAATGGCTATTCCATTATAACATTGAATCCAGAAGACACATTAAGCTCTATACAATGCCCTTCTTAAACATGTTTAAAAAAAAAAACAACTTATTTTATAACCATTTCTACTTCCAAAGTTTTAGTCTTGTTATCTGACACAATGGCTAGTTACATCTTTCTGCTCAACTCTTGTTCTAATTTTCTTTTTTTTCCCTCTTTTTCTTTTTCTTTTTTTTCCGAGACAGTGTTTCTCTGTATAGCCCTGGCTGTCCTGGAACTCACTCTGTAGACCAGGCTGGCCTGGAACTCAGAAATCCACCTGCTTCCACCTCCCAAGTGCTGAGATTAAAGGCATGTGCCACCACTGCCCGGCCTAATTTTCAATGTCTGGGATCAAATTGTAAATCAACAAATGAAAAGCCATTCCCCATAATTGTTCTTTGGGGAAATGCAAATTAAGGTTACAAGTTCTGCCATCACACACATAGTCAAACAACCAAAATATCAAAGACTGTGTGCTAATGCTAAGTGTTGACATGGAGTGTAAAATGTGTTAGCACATTGAAAAGCAGATTGACAGTTTCTTTTTTCAAGTTAAACACAAAAAGCATGTCACATAACCAGTATCACTAATGAGTGTTTATCCTGAAGAAATGAAGGCATGTACCTTAAGGGAGTTTTTTATGGTGATAAAATATTTGTAGATCATGATGTTATGTCCCAATGGTCACACCAGTTACAAAAATAATCTCCCACAACAATCATAACAAGTTTGTAGAAAATTCAAGTGAACTATGTTCTGGAGACTGTATTGTACTAATATTAGCATTTTGTTCTGAAAATAACTGATCTTAGATGCTCCTATTAGGAGAACTGAGATAAATGGAGACTACCTGTACTATTTATAGACTTTCTGGCTTCTAAAACTGTTTCAAATTTAGAAGTTATAATTATTTTTTTTAAAAAGTTATAACAAATTTAAGAATGTTCCATTCTTCAGCCTGCCTGATTTCAAAACCAGTGCTCTTAAAAAAGTTATTCTTTTACAATTTCAGATATGCCCATAGTATCTTCTAGTTACATTCACCACCCAAACCCCTCTTATTCTCCTCTAGCCCTCACTGACTCCAGTGTCTTCCCCCTCTTACAATGTCTTAGTTAGGGTTTCTATTGCTGTGAAGAGACACCATGACCATGACAACTCTATAAAGGAGAACATTTAATTGGAGTTGGCTTACAATTTTAAAAGTTTAGTTCACTATTGTCAGGGTGAGAAGCATGGCAACATACAGGCTGAAATGGTGCTGGAGAAGGAGCTGAGAGACCCACATCTCGATTGGAAGGCATCAGAAGGAGACTGTGAGCCATATTGGTGAGCATATAAGACTTCACAGCCCACTTCCACTGTGACTCACTTCCCCCACAAGGCCATACCTACTCAGTGAGGCCATACCTCCTAATAGTGCTATTCTTTATGGGCAACTAAACTGAAACTCATGTGTCTATGGGGGCCATACTTATTCAAATCACCACACATATCATGTCTTCTATTTTTGTTTTGTGACCACTGGGATTGATTAATCAGGGCCACCTGATTAGGCGTGGGCGTGGAGCTATCCATTGGGGCATAGATAACTCATCAATCTCAATGCCAGTGTTCTTCAGTGTTGCACAGTGTTGTTCGCAATGCATGGGAAAATATTTATGTTAGCAGCCACAAAGAAAGGACACGCCAGCTACTCAAATCTCTTTTTATCTCCTTAGACCATAGAAAGAAAAACAAAAATTAGAAAATATTTAATTGAAAAGATAATGGGACTTGAAGTGGGATGCCTTCTAAGAGATTATATTTTTAAGTGTCCTTTTAAAATTGAAAAGCTAAAATAATGTCTTTCAATCCCCCAAACTACAAGCTGGGTAGTTATTGAATCTCTAAGTGACAACATCAAAACTAGGAAGAGTAAAAATGAGTAAAAATCAATTCTCAAGTGGGATTGAAAAGGCCTCTCCACACACAAGCCAGTCATCAACATAGGGCTGCTTGATGCTGGGAGGGGATGGGTAGCCTACTGACTCCCCATGGAACACTGACTTCCAATATCCAACTCGTGAATAAAGATTGGATCTTGTTAATTCTACCTTTAAAAAAATTTTAGAAATTTTATTTATACTGCCTGCTTTTAAAAGCATCATAAAGTTAACTGGACATTAGAAAAACAAAACAAAACAACCTAGTAGGGATCTTTACAGAAAGACGTATAATCCAGGCTGCTACTTTCTTCAGAGAATTTATGGTTTCAAATAAAGGAAAATAAAAAACAATAAAACAACAACAACAACAACAACAACAGAACCCAAAAGCAGTGTTTTTCTTCCTCCCTAGAAGAGTTTTTGGTTTTGGTTTTTTGCTTTTTGTTTCTAGAAGAAACTCAGCTGTGCTTTGAAATCTCTTCTCAAATTGCGTATGTGCATGAATAATGTTATGCAATGTTATACTAATGTGCTTGATTTACTACTACACTTAGGGCAGTGTGTCTAATAGTAACAATTTTATAAATAGATCAGAATAACTAGTGGTTGGAACAATTCATTGAATGTTGTAGCCTCGGGTACAACATGACATCTCTCTTCACACCACTGCTTCTCTTTTGGATACATTGGACTCTGCCTCTCCATTAAAATAGTTTTTGATATTGAAGTCCTTTAGATACCCTTTGGATTTCCCCTTAATCACATTGCCTTCCATATAACAGTAAGCAAATTTCTGATGTATAAGTAGTTGGAAGACAGAATAATTTCAAAAAAAATATTCCTTGATTGGCTTTCTAAGAAATTCTTGTTCTCAAACAGAGACACCATCTGCTTGTTTTTCTTTGTTCCTTTCATCCTCAGGGAGGGAGTTCATCCTTGTTGCAGGTGGTCTCTTTTAATGGCCTTTCCCAATATCATTACATTAATATTTGGCAGAGGAATTGGAACACACTGCTTTTCAATTCATTCCTAAATCTTCCAAAATGGAATCAATAGCCACAGATTGTGCAAAAATTTCTCCACCTGAACTGGGTAACTTAACTGAAGGTGTGGTGTTAAGTTCCTAGAAGATGATGAGCTGCAGTCTGATGGTCACAGGGCAGTGGCTGCACAGTCAGATAAAGGTCGGGATAAGGTTAGTCCAGCTTTCACCTATCAATTCTTTAAAGACAGCCACACTGTTGGAGAGTGGCCTCGTAATACATCACTAACTCTCTTTGTGAAGTTTTGTGTCTGAACTTAGACATCACCTTATTCTACACGTTCTTGCTTTGGTATTCCTTTGGATCCTATTTCATGTCTCAGAAGCTGTTTCCTACTATTTCAGTTGAAGGTAAAGCTTAAGGGAAACCAATATGTTTAAAACAAGCCCTTAAAAACTGGAGCTTATATGTGTTTAAATTGCTTTTCTCATCTTAACATTTCATTAGTGTTAGGGCATTCGTGAAATAGCTAAAACAGTTAGGTGAAAACACAGAGTGTCAAAGTACAGGTGCTGAGGGAGCTCAGGGGGTTGTGTTTTGAAAATAAATCTTAAATACTTTAACTGGGAAATACATATAAATAAAAAAATATTCTATTTGCCAGAGTTAAGGTCATGGGAAATACGTCTGCCTACATTTGTGAAGTGTAATGTCATAGAAAACTGCACTGCATGAAGCAATGGAGCAAAAAGCACAGCAGCAAAAGTGCTTACATCATCTGTCAAGTACGTATATCACAGTTACTTGAGAGCAATCACCAAAATATCCTGGCTTCCACCAAAATGTTATGATTAAACACCCACAACAAAGGCCATGCCTAGAAGGCCCCTCTTTTGTTCTGAGCAGGGTTTATTTGAAGAAAATGGAATGTGATTGTAACAAGAAGCCCTGGCTGGCTCTGTGTTCAACTCATTAGGCTGCTGTAATGTGTAAGGAGCAGTAGGATGTGGACTGAGGAGAGGCTCCTGGGTCCCACAAAGTACCCTGAGGCTTGACAGGAGATGAGGGCATGCCAGGTGCAGAGATGGATGAAGCCCTCTGTCAGATAGGTCCTGCAGAGTTGGAGTCTTAGCCCTTCAGGGCAGGGCTCTCTGGAGGGTACACTCTATCACAGTCAGAAATCCCAGTGATACATTGTTCACAGGAAAATTCAGACAAGGCAATTACAGGAAAGAGCAGGAAGCCACTTCCGTCTTCCAATCAGATTTTCAATATTTAACCATCACTTCCTAAGTACAGGGGGCTGGTGAATTATGCAGCATCCACAAGGCTGTCCAGGGAGATGTGTTTCTAATAATGGATTTTTGCATCACTAATGAATAGGGCTCTTCATCTTGATGCTCATCTCTCTTCTCTGTGGTTACTTTTGCCTTATTTGCATTTTACCTGGAACATTGCCTTTATTATAAGAACCATGAGAAATAGGTAAAATCCTTTTTTATTATCATGTTCCTATGCATGCTTAAGCTTTTGGATCCTATATTAATTAAAAATACTAGTCTGGACCTTTTACTGTCATTCATATACAGGGCTTCAAATGGGCTCAAATAATAAACAATCAAATCTAAATATATCCTTCTACCAGAATCGGAATGACAGACCTGACCTGCTAAAAGTGGATGACAAAGGCATAACTAAGATGAATCAGATAAGAACTGCAGGCCCTGAGTATTTTTTCATTATAGTTCTGTAGTTAATGGCTGGCTGGGAATGAGTTCTGTCACTGGGGCAGCTTTGAGGTGGTAGGGAGATCCCTCATATTTAGCACATTTCTCTTAGGCTGCAGGGCCAAGGGTAGCATTCATTCCTCTCAAAGAGGATACAAAGTGTATCCAAAGAGGGATACACTTTCACTTGTGCTAAGAGACTGCCTGGGCTTTGCCTTGTCCAAGCACCATTGAACTATTATGATTCCTAATACTTGGCATTAAGGATGTCATAACAAACTCTACTTCCCAAGGCTTCTGAGTGTTAGATAGAATTCCAGGGAAGTAATCGCTTATTTTTCTCTGCGTGCATTCTCATGCCTTTATGGAGCAGAGTCTTGGGGAAAGCAATAGCAGTCTTACCCTTCCCTTTCCCCTCGCCCTGCTTCCTTCTGTAACTCCTTTCTCTCTCTTAGCAGGAGTTTCTGAATACTGGCCACATCGCCCATAGGCACTGTTCTAGATTCTGAAAAAAAATCACACTAATAAATAAGTAGATAAGTAAAAGCATAGTCTCTGTCAGAAGGATGATGATTTTATAATTCATTATCCAACATAGAAAAACAAACAGGCAATTATAATCTAGTATAATATGTAACAAAAAGTGTCTTATGATGAGCTTATATTCACTTGGCCATTCCCCAAATCATCCTTTGAGCCTGGTGTCTCTGGAGCTATATTATTCCTACTTTACTGGAAAAACCCCTGAGGCTTGGTGTATTGCAGCTTTAAAAGGATAAAGTTAGGATAAGAACACCGGGTTTGGGAGTTTGAATCTGTTCTGTGTGGTCCTGAACCCTAGCACTTATTCAGTATTGCCATTAATTAGTGAGATGGTAGTGGGAATGGGCATCTAATGCAGAGTTGGAAGGCCACGATTCTGGTCATGAAGGCTTCTTGTAGGGAGGATTAAAGAAAGGTCACCAGTGGAAAGAACAAGTGCAAGCAATAAGATATACTTGGGTCAGAAACCAGGTAATTTCTGCTCTCTAGCTTAGATGATGTGTCTAACTTCTCAGCCTAAATTATGTTGCCTGTTATCTTAGTTATGCATTGTTAGAATAAAGTGAAATAGAGCCCAGGAGCTGGCTCAGTGGGTGACATGCTTGCAGCACATACTGGATGACCTGAATTTGGATCTCCTGAACCCAAATAAAAGGCTGGCTGCAGTAGCATACATCTGTAATCCTAGCACACTCCCACAGCAAGATGGAAAGCAGAGCCATGAGAATTATGCTGAAGCTCATGGACAGGCCTAGTCTGGAATATGCAGCTGCAGTGTAATGACAGAAATAAAACAGAGCCTACCTCAGAACAAGGTGGAAGCCATGAGCTGACTCCCAAGCTGCCTTCAAATCCCCACGTATGTGCTGTGGCATATGAGCACCTACACTCACATGTATCATACATACGTATACACACACACACACACACACACACACACACACTCACAACCTTGTTTCTCCCATCAAAAGAAGAACAAAGTGAGCTAGCATATGTGAAACTTATAGCAGGGGACTTGGCAGGAGGAAGACATACAGCAGAAATTAATTTTCTCCATACTAAGCATTTGTCTGTGGGAACTATGGAATATGTGAGCTGTACAATCTGAGAGCTGGAGGATAATAGGGTTTAAAGGGAGAGTTTAGATTACTTATTCCAGTGTGTATTGGTATAACCCTAATATTTCCTTGGTTATTTTTGGTATTTCATTTATCTACTCACTGAACAAGTCATTCAGCTATTACTGGATATATTTTAAGATAAACATTCCTGGAGCAAAAAAGATGTTTGGCTATTTCTCAGAAATAACAGAGTCTGAAAAGAGCATTTATCAAAAACAATTCAATTAAACACACACACACACACACACACACACACACAGAGAGAGAGAGAGAGAGAGAGAGAGAGAGAGTGAGAGAGAGAGAGAGAGAGAGAGAGAAGAATTAAACCATAATCAAGTTGCTAATTATTTCTCAAATCTTAAAAACCATATATGTTACAGTAGAATCACTTTGAGATGTCCAACATCCCCTCCCCTTTCCACACCATTTCATTAAACATTAGATGCTGTTGATACAAGCTAATTCAATTGGTTTAGGATAAATGGGCATGTCACTGGTACCTTAGGATGAGTTCTCCTGAGCAAATTTCATTATCTTTCTCATTAACCCTGTTTTCCTCCTGTGTGTCATTTGTGTTAATGACATCACATCTTCTTAATTATACAGGCTAAAAGCTTAGTCCAGTCTGTCTCCTCCTTGTATCAAATCAGCAGTTGAACCTGGTAGGCAGAGCATTGCAATATGCGTCAACATTTGCTGGCTCTCTTGAACAACAATCCCCATGTAATCACTTTCCCTTCAGAGTGTATGAGATATACATTTGAAGGGCACCACCTCAGTGGTTAGGTTACGTTAAAGTAAAGAGATTTTGAAGATGCAGTTACGATCCTTGATCTTTGATTTTTATATTAGTCAAGGTGATTGTCTTAGGTAGGCTTCCTTTTCAGACTGATCCTCTCTCTCTCTCTCTCTCTCTCTCTCTCTCTCTCTCTCTCTCTCTCTTATTTTGGGGGGATGAAAGAGTTTATTTGGCTTACACTTAAAAAAATAATTTTTTAATCATTCCATCTGTTTACATCTCACATGATATCCCTCTTCCAGGCTACCCCTCCACCACCACCCCCATCCTATCTACCCTCTCTTCCCTCCTCTTTGCTTTTATAAAGGTGCTCCCCAACCCACCCACCCACTCCTATCCCACCGCTCCAGCATCCCCCTACACTGTGCAGCAAACCACCACACGACCAAGGGCTCCTCCCCCATTGATGTCAGACAAGGTCATCCTCTGCTACATATGTATCTGGAGCCATGGATCCCTCCATGTACACTTCTTGGTTGGTGGTCTAGTCCCTAGGAACTCAGGGTGGTCTGGACAGTCGACATTGTTCTTCTTATGTGGTTGCAATCCGCCCTGTTCACTTTCCAGTCCTTCCCCCTGTTCCTCCACCCCAGTCCCAGAGCTCACAGACCGAACCATTTTAAAGGGGCCTTAAACTCTGCCTAAGTCTAGAGACATGAAGCAGTAGGCGTTCCTATGCTTGTGTTGTAGGAACAAACAAAAATGCTATGAGAGGAGGAATCATGTGACGAGGACTTCAGAGGGACCCATAGGATTTGAGAAGTGTTCCAGGCTGAGAGTTACCAAGAAAATGGAGAAAGCAGTTATACTAGCATGTTGACTGAAGCTCCCAGAAGGAAAGACACACACACCTATGAATATTCTTACAAGGCTGATTGACTGACTAAAAAGAAGTCCATGCCTGTGGAGAGTTAGAATTTAGATCCAGTGCTAGAATTATCTTGTTTTATCTTTAGCTTCCTCCCCAGCCATACACCCAATCAGCTCTGTATCCGAACTAACATCCTTCCGACTATCATGAACACCCTCTGAGATGGATTAGTCTAGCAGAACAGTAGCTTCTACCAGCCCCCAACCTAAGAATGTCACCAGATAACATCTTAGAACTCCAACTGCAGTTACCCTGATGTGCCTACCAATGTAATCACCCGATTTCTGACTTTCTTTTGTTCTGTGATGAGAAAAACTTCTTGTGACTAGTTCCACATCTGAATATGTTGTTTTGGGACAATGTCAATCTGTTTGGGGGCCATATCACTCACATATGGCTCAGAATAAATGCCTTTTTTCCCTTTGAGGTGATAGCTATAGTTTGTATCAATGGCCACAAAGAAATGAATCCTGTCAGTGAGTTGAATAAGCTTGGAAGCAGATTCTTCGTCAGAAAGCCTCTAGGTAAAGTGTTGTCAAACTGGTACCTTGAAGGCAGCTCTGTCAGAACTTAAACAGCCTGAGGCCTAGTCAAACACAACACTCACAGAAACTAACCAGCTCGTTCCCTCCCTCTCTTCCTCCCTCCCTCCCCACTTCTAGATTCTCCTATAGACAAAGCTTATAGACAAAACTCATTATGTGGCCTGAACTCCAGATCCTCCTGCCTCTACCTCCCAAAAGCTGGGATTATGGACATGCACCACCACACTGGGTTTCAACCCAGGGGCTTCAGTTCACGTTAGGAAAACATTTTGCCAACTTATTTACTTCTATAAGTAAACCCAGCCCATATTTTCTTCTCTAAGAAATACATAGGCACTATATTTTAGCCTACTGAAATGCAGTTTTGATCATGGACATGACCTCTTAAAAATATGTTCTTTGATTTCTATTTTCTTTACAATTAGGGAAATAGAGTTTATTTTGGACAGGGGTTTTTAATTTGTAGACTTAGCGATTTAAATCTAAATTGTAATACTTACCTGGTGCTATGAATTTGCCCAGCTTTGAAAGCGTCTTCAAATCTCAGTTTGTAGAGTGGTCGTGAGAACATGGCCCAGCCCCTAGAATCCACTAAGCAGGGCTCTTAATGGCTCACAGAGAGCGGAGCAACAAACGTGGATCCTGTATGGGTTTGACCTAGCTCCCCTGCACATACATTATTGTTATGCAGCTTGGTGTTTATTTTGGGACTCTTCATAGTGGGAGTGGGGACTGTCTCTGACTCTTTTGGCTGTGATTGGGACCCCTTTCCTCCTGCTGGATTACCTCATCCACCCTTGGTATGAAGCTTTTTGCCTAGCCTTATTGTAAATTGTTATGCCATGGTTGGTTGATATCTGTGGGAGGCCTGCTCTGTTTCTGGAAGGAAATGGAGGAGGAGTGGATCTGGGGAAGAGGGAAGGTGCCAGGGAGGGTCTGGGAGGAGTAGAAGGAGGAGGGACCTGTGGCTGGGAAATAACGCATGAGGAAAAAACAAAACAAAACAAAAAAAAACCTCAGTAAAGTGATGGTAATAATTTTTTCTTTCCAACAAGGTTAATTGCGGCAGTTAGACAAGGTAATATGTGTTCAGTAAATGATAGCTATAGATTAGTTACAGTTAATTAATTAAATTTAGCAGTAAGTTACTGTCCTCGATGGTTAAGTCTGCCCACTTTCTGAATACATAGACAAATGTAACTTTTCCTTTTTCTTCTTTTCTACCTCTTTCAGACACTGACCAGAGCCTAAATAAGCTTTTTTTTTTTTTTTTTCTGTACTTTGGCCCCTTT
>JADRCD010125621.1:0-37524 GCA_019843815.1 Montemys delectorum
CACACACACACACACACACACACACACACACACACACACACATTCCTCTGGCAATGACTCAAGAAGGGGATCAGAAGCAGAAAACACGTAGGTGAAACACACTACTCTGAGCTGTCCTGGTACACCTTGCTTCCTCTGGAAAGAGCGTCACTAGAATGTATACGCAGCTTGCAGCTGTGGTCATCATTTCTCTTTATTTATAAAGACTAAACTCAATGCCAGAGAAGACATTTGTAGATTGCCATAGTACATAATCTGCCAGCCTCTTGAAGCTTGTCTGTGTGATGGATGATCTTGGTTGTCAACCTGACCACATCTGGAAGCCAGTAAAACCTAAGCAGCTGGGCACACCTCTGGGGACATTTTCTTGACTGGATCATCAGAGGTTAGAACTCGAATGCTAAATCTTGATCATTCGAGTTCAGAAGACCCACCCTAAAATCTGCGCCATACCTTCTGGTAGAAGCCCATATCAAATAGTGTAAAAGAAGAAAGCTTCTTCTCTTTGCCTACTTGCCCTCACTCTCATTGACACGTTCATCTATTTCCCTGCTGAATTATTCCTTCACTACTGTTAGAACTCTAACATAGACCAAAGGCAAGCTAAGACATCCAGACTCATGGAGGAACCAACTACGTCTTCCTTCACCTTCCCACGGAGAAACAGCCATTGCTTAACTAGCCCAACAACACCTGTGAACCACTCTAATAAATCCCCTTTTAATATATGTATATAGATAGATAGAGCATATATTTATTTAATATGTATATATGTATTCATTCAACCAGTTCTGTTACTCTAGGGAATTCTGACTAATACAGCTAGTATATGCACCTTTGGTATCTGGACTTGACAGGAGATGCCCATATCTGGAGTATATGTTCAAGAACACATGTCAAAGGGAATACCATCCAAAAGAAGATCAGCTCCTATAGGACCCCACATGAGCCCTCCGACGCTGCCAGAATCTGTCTCAGGGTAGGCTTCTCCTCACAGAAACATCGCATTTGCTCAGAGAAGCTCAACTCACACTCTTACACTACTGCAGTGATCACTCCCAGAGGAAAACAGCCAAGCCTCCTTTCCTGGAGGCTGAGTCTGTGTTTATCTGACACTCCACTCATCTGCTAACCAGCACACTCACTAGGAAGGACTATGGTGCAGAAGTGAGGGTTGGCCCATCCTGCGGCCTTGGGCATGTTCCTTATCCTCTTTCATTCTTAACATTTCTGCCATAAAAAGAAAATTTAAACCATCTGTTAATGCCTGTAATCCCATCACTTGGAATGGAGGTGGGGGGTAGGAGAATCAGGAATTTAATGTCAAAAATGGCTATGTAGTAAGTTAGAGGTTATCCTAGGATGCCTTAAGGAAACAAAAACAAAAATGGAAGAAAGGAAACTTAAGTTATGGCAGAGAACAATCACTACTTCTTTATTGTTATCATAAAAGTTTTCTCAAAATATATGCATTTTTATTGAGTTTTAAAATTTTCAAGAAGTGTTAACAGTAAGTGTATGACAGTATAGGTCAGAATGGTCACAGGTCAGTGTGACTTCAGGGATGCATGCATTCTCACACCAAGCCCAGGCTATGGAGCATATGCTTGTGGAGAGGAAGTTGCTAGGAGGCAGTGTCCCAGGTTCTGTTCAGAGAGCCTCTCTTAGAATGACCTGGAGGAATGTGTCTACTTAGACACTTCTCGACACTCATGCCTCCCATCTTGTGTCCCCAAGACACTGAGTAGCATGGCACTTGGACTCCAGCATCACTCGTAGTGAGGTTGAAGTCTATGGCAGACCTGCCATAGGAGGCCTCAAGAGATTACCTTTATCTCTCTAAAGAGCTTAGTGGCCCAAGGCCTCATGATGATGTGCATGTTTGTAGGCTTACCCAATAAATTTCTAGAGGTTGGCAAATTTTGTAGGCTTATGTTTTGTTTATTTTTGTATTATATTTACCTACATTGATAGAACAATGAAGGAAATTATTTTTTAAGTGCTTGCTTCTTCCACATCCCTCAGGAACAGTTTCTAATTATTTTAACTAAACAGTCTAACCATCCAGCATGCCCACAGTTGTAATGGCCAGGTTTTGTAAGTTGGTTTGGTAGAAACAGTATTGCTGTAGGTTGGCTTTGCATATTGAACGTTACATATCCTTTTAACTGATGTTAATAAAGAGCAGACTGAAGATCAGAACTTGTTATAAGATGGCTCCTGCTATTGACACTGATGTTAATTTATAATCTGGCAACATTTTAGAATTCAAATTTAAGAGCTTGTTTATCAGATCACTTCATAGCACGCTTGTAAATATAGAGTTTTTTAATTCTGTGATGCTTTGCAAAAAATAGCATGAAAAATGAACATGTTGTGAAGGCAGGAAATAACCCAGGGATCTTTATTTTGTAGGCTAAAGGGGATTGCATGAGGCCTTGATACACCAGTGGGCTGAAAACTTATGCTGACAAATTGGGATTCACTGGGTCATAACTGCAGATCCTGTCTGTCAGGCTCCAGCCTTTCTGGATGGATGTGCTCACAAACCTGACTAGCAGAGATGATGAATAGTGTGACCAGGCTCTGTATTCACTAATGAGGAATGAGGGTTGTCATGAAGAGTAGGTCCAATCCACCTCACAGTTGGGTACCAACCCAGAGAACGGGTTGTCTGCATATGGTGCAGTTTATCTGAGTCATATCATATTGAGTAGCATTGCTAGAAGGCAAGCGAGCATGCATCCTTGGGGCTAGAATACTTGATGAATACACCATGTAAAGAAAGTTATATTCAGTCTGTTGCTATTTTCTGTTCATATTAGAGAGTAGAAGTAGGGACACGTGTATGTGCAAGGAGCATTGCATGTGCATGCTTGTGTATGTGGAGACCAGGAGTTAGCCTGGGATGTTATTCAGCCTTGTATTTTGAGACAGTCTCTTACTGACTGGGATATTCTGTGAGCTGCTGGGGTCACTCCATCTCTAGCCCCCAGAGGTTACAAGTACATGCTACCAGAGCCTGACATTTTCACATGGGTTCCAGGGATCAAGCTCTGGTCTTCATGCATACACAGTACCTTGCCCACTGAGCCCTCTCTGTAGATCCACTATTCACATTGTTCAAGGCTTTTCCCTTTCGTAAACCATCAGCCTGGGCCTCCCCACCCTGGACCAAACCTCTGCCTCCAGAATGAAATGCACGGTCCCCCAGGCTTACAGTCCAGTACACCAAGCTACTTATGGCTTCTTCTCTCAAGATATTTTCTGATGGTATGGCCCATCGGAGTTCTATCTCCTGATTATGTGAAAACCTTTGCAGCTCTAGGGAGAATCAGTTCATCTCTGGGTGAGCATGGCATTAAACATGACTCTGCCATGGTATTTCCAACTAAGAATATGATGGCCTCTGTCAGTCTCTCCTCAGTTAGAGTTGAGCCTATAGGGTACTAAGCCGTGCACTCTAGATCCTATCATTCTCTCAGGCAGGTCAGTGTAGCTGACTTCCCTGCTCTTCCATTATGCTTTGTTAATGAGTCAGTAGTTACCCAAATACAGTTCTTTCCCAGAGACCCAAAGGGAAATAGCCAAGTGGAAAGCAGAGTATGCCTCTTAGGTTCTGTTTCCAACTCTCCCTGAATCCTCTGACTGATCTCTCTGGTTTCCTTCCTTATTAAAAGAATTTAGGAGGGAGAGAGGGTGGCAGGGAGGGAGGGAAAGAGGGAAGAGAGGGTAGGAGGGAGGGAGGGAATGAATCAACAACTACCCCACAATAATTTAACTATCCACTTTATGATGACTCTACATTCTGGCTCTTCCATGATTGATTATACTTTAAGAACCATAAGAAGCTAAATTCTTTAAAGCAATACTGAAAGGAATAACTCTGGTGTTGGTCTTAATAGTTGATATACACTGGTTTAACATTCTTAAAGATCTGCCCCTCCCCAAGTTCATCAAGGCATATCCTACAGGCGGGGAAACCACTTCTCTTGGCCCAGGGTTCCCAGAGGATAAGTACAGCTAAGCCTGGGGACACAGTGATTTCTTGCCCCCAAACTTGCACACAATTCTGGAGCCAATGGTAGGGCGGAAACATGGCCACTCTCTGCTAGGAAGCTTTCAGTCCGTACTAGCTCTGTAATGTCAAGCAGATCACCTTCCTGGAAATCAGCTCCCTAAAAGACAAAGCTAGTTGAAATTTCCTTGCCCTGTGCTCAGGATTATTTTGAGGATCAGATAAAGGAAGTAACTTGGAAACCCCATCTTTGAAACTTCTTTATCACAGGGGAAGGAGTGAGCTGGAAGAGCAGGCACAGCTGTACAGAGGAATCTCATGGTCCCAAGTACACCCTTCTGCAACTTGTTTGTAAGAACAGTGGCTGCAACTGTAGTTAATCAGTAAGCTCTATCTGGCCCAAGGCCCAGTCTCCACACAGCAGGGCATGTCTGCAGCAAGAGTCATACACGAACTCAGGTCCCCCTTGTTTCTACTTGTGTGCAGCTTTCATTTAAGTTGAATTAATAGCATATGTAAGTCATACTCTGCAATCACAGACTACAAATGACAACAATTTATCTAGATTTTAAGAAATGTTGCTATTGCAAATGACCTGTCTGTCCAGGAACTCTTTGCAGGAATGTTGGAATCTGGTGAGTAATTAATGAGACTATCCTGGATCTTGCTATAGCCCAGAAACAACAGTTGAACATGCGCCTATGCGCATACCTACCCACACCCATCCACACTGCTTTCTCTGTGTACTTGAGGTGTTTTCAAACACATACCCTAACAACTAGGATATCGTAGTTGATACCGATAGTCCTGGGTTCTTTGTCTTTGGCAATAGCCATTAGATATTTGTATTATAATTGATTATTAAATATTTTCAAGTGTATAGGTATCCTAAGTGCTATGCTGGATGCCATAAAGAATCCACAGAGTCTATTTTACTGCTTTCTAATTGATATCTGTTACAAAATCCTTCTTCTCTGATTCCTGATGATCCCTATCTCCTAGAAGCTCAGCATCTTTGATAGTGACAGCAGAAGTGGGGCATAAGAAAGAAAGTAGATGAAACCCTTCTGCACACAGAACTCAGAATGTATGAGGGACTGGCCAGAAGATGGCTATCCTGCTGGACACCAATCTTAAAAGTATCTGATTAAAGGAATGTTGGGATATGATATGAAGGATGACAACAGTGTTTTGAAATTCACATAGAATCATGGCTGGGGTTGGAGGTGGAGAGCCCAGACACAAAGATTTATTATACTCTCAAGGTATACCAAGAAGGCAGTATAACTTACGAACTAAGTGTATAGCTAAGCTTTAGGCTCGCTCTGTCAAGACCAGAGTGAGCATTCTTTCTTTCCAAGCTCTGTTTCTGTCTTCTGCATCATGGGTTCAGTTTCCTCACCCATGTAATTGGCAAGGATCTATCCACAAGTTTGTGTGCAAAGACACTTTAAATTTTAAATTGTAATACAGATGTAAGAATTATAATGTGATGATAGTATTGTTACCATGTATAGATGGTAGGTGTGTGACATGCCATGAGGAATGGCACAGAGATTTTTCTAAGAGTATGGAAGAATAAGAGACAGTTAAGGGACAGGTACAGAGATGACGAGAGCTCAGCGAATGGAGACATCATGGTGGAACCAAAGGACTTCCAAGAAAGAAAGGAAGGCAAACAATGTCATTATCTTCTGGTCTAGGGTTTCTTTGGTAATGTGAAGCTGCAGATTCAAGGAGAGGAACAACCATTTTGTCTGTCAATTGCCAAAAGACACTAGCAATCGGAAAGGTTAGTGGATGATGGGCCACGTCCAGGGTCCAATGTTGGCACCGTGGTCAGCAGCCTGTATATAAAGATTTATCCCCTCTATACTTACACAACCAGACACCATAAGATGGGATGAACAAAACCCAGTATAGTCCTCTTTATCTACTATTATCTTTACCTTTCAAATTCTGCATGAAGAGTTATTATGTTCTTGAGTGTGTCCATTGCTAGCACAGTGTCTTAGAGATAAATCCTTACTCTCCATGGATGGTCTCCATGAGAACATAAACAGCCAAATGTCCTCCCATTGCTGCAGCACCCAGAAAGGAAGGGATATTCCCTATAACTGATTATTCTTAGCTTTAATTATCTATATTTTTAATTGCCTGAATCATTTTGTTCAATCTGGAAGAATAGCTATAATGCACTAGTAGAGCTTCATTGTGTTTTCCTTGGCATGATATTTCCCTATGTGTACATAACAATAGGCCCTAGGACTAATTTTAAACTACACCTTGTGCCAGTGAATGGTTTAAATGTCATGCAATTATTATAACTTTAGAAGTATACGTTTTAAACCTAAGTTCATCTATCATTCTTCACTTGATCTTAGCCAAAAGGCTGAGAAGTGATCATCTATCATTCTTTACAGCAATCAAAATGTATACTTTTGAAACTAGTAATGGATATATGATATTGTCATTTTAGTCTGTGACATAAATGCACATGTATTTGCTCTCATAATGAAGTTTTAAACAGAGTATCTTCAGGGAAAGGTAGGGATGCTCTCCCATCCCATAATCTCACTTTGTCTTTCTGAGCATGACTTCTGTTGGCCAATGGTTTATATGCACCGTCATTGCCACTCTGTGTATGTGTGTTTTACTCATGGAAGCACAAGGTAGAGTGCTGGGCTTTGGTTTGTGTTCTGTGTCTCAACAGTGTTAGACTGTGTCCTGTATGGCATCAGTCTTGTCGTCTTGCTTGTCATGTACAAAGATCGATTCTAGATTTATGTTTTAGCTAGAATCATTGAATAAGTTCATTTCACCCAAGATTTTTGATTATATGCAATACTGTAATGACTATTTAACATGCATTTATGCACACGTGTGACTAAAACATATTTGGTAGACACCAGGAACTAAAATTGTTAAATCAGCATATGCATATTCAAAATTAGCACACACGCTGCCAAATTCCTGACAAGGGTGTTCCATGTAGATCCACTTCAACCTGCTTGGGAGTTCACTTCCCTTGCTTCCACCATACCTAACAGTCAGCATAAAGCCTTTGATATCCCATCCTAGGCACTAAATCAGAGTCCTGGTGGCTCTGGCCATACCACTGTGGGTTCAGGAGATCTTTTATGCATCAGGATTGAGATTAGCATGAGATGGAGACTGTGAATTCAGGTCTGAACTGAAGGACACATCTTAAGCTTGTTATACATTGGAGGTTATACACAGGATGTCTTTATCTACTGATACCTCCACATTGTAAATTTTGAGCATTGGTCTACTTCATGTTATCAACTGGAACCAGGGTCCCTTATGAAATCAAGGCTTTATTATCAGCACCAATCCTACCCAGGGTCGAGGGAGATTCTTGTGACATGCTAAGTTTGCTCAACTTGACATAATCTAGAACTGCCTTTGAGGAAAGCCCAGGTAAGGAATTGTGCAGATTAGGTTGTCCTGGTCGCATGTTTGTAAGAGATTTCCTGGATTAACTGAGTTAGAAAGACCTACCTAGAATGTAGGCAGCACCATTCCATGTACTGTCACCGTAGAGCTTACGGGACCTGGGAGAATAAAGCTGATAAATGAGTCAGACTAAAGTCTCATGTAATAGCCAACTTTATTCAGAGCCCCAGACAATTTATACTTGGAGGGTTAAGAGCAATCACACAAGTGCTTATGAGTTCAAACTGTATATAATTACAAGGACAAGCCACATGTGGCAAAACATGTTTTTCCATAGAGGCATATAAAGGACAGTTTAAACAGTTAATTGAGTAAAAATAGCAAGCAATAATAAATAATCTGAAATAAACTCGTTCTTATCCAATACTTGGGAGAAGCTGGCAAACACGTTCCAAGGATGATTCTGTTTAGAAGAAACTGAGGTTACAAGACTCTTGTTGTTTGTTTGTTGTTTTGTTTTTTGTTGTTGTTGTTGTTTGGGGGTTTTTTTGGTTTGTTTTTGGAATGTTCTTATCATCACTCGAAATTACTCTCACACAGGGTCTCTCCCAGACCCTGGAACAGTGTTCTAACAACTGACTGAATCCTAGCCTGAACAAAGACAAAGTGAAGTGAGGACAGAGAGGCACGTTGAGCTCATTCTCTCCACTCTCAAGCATGGATGTGACTCACTGCTTCAAGCCCCTGCCACTGTGAACTCCGCACTATGACATTCTCTAGCAGGGAGTGTGAGCTGAACTAACCCTTTTCCAGCCCTAGATTGTTTTCGTCCAGTATTTTGTTAACAGTATCAAGAACAAAACTTGAGCAATGTGATAGGAAAATCTGCACATGGCAAGGAGATCTGGACTCTCAGAACTGCCCAGATGTATACCAACACACAAAATATTGGAGTCTATGATCAAATCTGTAACTGATTTGGACTCTAATCACATACAAAAGGGTGTGTGGCATTTAAACATAGGAAGAAAAAGTTTGCTGTCACTCCCCCTTTTCTGATGTCCTGTTGTCTCTCTTTAAGATGTCGTCACATATTCCCTTCCCACATGTGCCTTCCTGGCTTATTATAGTCTTTATTTTCTCTAAAGGTTCCTTCCTTTCTCTTTTGAAAATCTGGAAGTGGACATACTTTGAATTTCATAGACGTAAGAAATTGAATTATCATCTCACAAGCTGTTCTGAAACAGAGTGTACGTAAGCATGGGAGTGGGGCTTCTAACATATGGCTAGCTTGGCATGAAGGGAAACACGACCCTATTCCAGCAGGGAAGATGGTGAACCTGAGAGTTCCCATGAATTATTAGCATAGGTCCTTCATTGCGCCCCAGAATGTGGTCCTTCCATCAGTAGAAGCACAGGGAGGGGAGACAGAGATGTGTATGCAAGTCATAGGGATGTTCATTCCCACAGGCAGCTGGGATGCATTGCTTCCTCGCCACCATCTGGACTCCAGACGTGACCACTAAACTCTAAGGAAGTCCTGTTGGAAATTGCCTTTCAGGTCCAGATGGTGCTGAGACACCAGTCTAGGAAAGCAAACCATGCTCAGGACAGGGTCTTTGGGCTGTGTCTCACGAGGTCTCATTATTAACTCCACCTCAGCCCACCCAGGTGTTTACTCTTCCCTCTGCTGCACGAGGACTGGCAGGCAGTTGTCAGGATCTTATTGTTCAGCATTGCAAGCCTGAGGAAGAAGTACTGTCAAAACATGTCTCTTGTGTTTTAGCCTAGGCTCATACAGAACTCTGAAAAAGGAAATTTTTTACTTCTTCTTATTAATTTATTCTTTCATATATTACATTCTGACCACAGCCTCTCCTCCCTCCTCTCCTCTCAGTTCCTCCCCCCACCCCCAGCTCTCTTCCCATCCCCTCCCCCTCCATTTATCCTCAGAAAAGGGAAGGCCTCCCAGGGATATCAACCAAACATAGCATATCAAGTTATAATAAGTCTAGGCATCTCCTCTCATATCAAGGCCGCATGAAGCAGCCCAGTAGGAGGACAAGGATTCAAAAAGCAGGCAAAAGAGTTAGAAACATCCCCTGCTCCCTGCATCCTGAGTCCCACCAAACGACCAACCTGCATAACTCTAACATATCTGCAGAAGGCCTAAGTTAGGGCCATGCAGGCTCCCTAATTGTTGGTTCAATCTCAGTGAGCCCCTTTGAGTGCGGGTGTGTTGATTCTGTGGGCAGATTTTATGGTGTCCTTGACCCTTCTGGCTCCTACAGTCAAGAAAAAATAAAATAAAAGCTAAAATCATTTCCACTGGAATAGAAGTGGAGCCGTGATGGTAGCCCACATGCGCTTCCTCACAGCTGAAGCCTCTTATGCAAAAGGCATTTGAGTCCTGAGAAACCTCAGACAAGTCAGGCCTGCAGGGCTGAAGGCGAACAAAGTCAAGTGCTGGCCCCAGGAGCTGAGACCATTCAGGGAACACCTCTCAGGCCTGAAACTGGGAGAGCCTCTCCTCCCTCCTCTCCTCCCAGTTCCTCCCCCCCAGCTCTCTTCCCATCCAGTCCCCCTCCATTTATCCTCAGAAAAGGGAAGGCCTCCCAGGGATATCAACCGAAGGATAAGGGAGAGCCTTATCATTCCTGTCATTGGCTTGGCCCCTTATAAGCATGGTGAGGCAGAAAGCATTCTAGAGCTTCAACCAGTGCTCAGGGCATCAAATGTGCCCAAGTCAACTAAATAGAAAGAAATGCCTCGAATCAGCCACTCAGCTTCCTGCAGAAAAACCCTTTGTGCCAAGTACAGCACGGGGCATTGGGAATTCTTTGAAAAAAGTCCAGGGTGCTTTAGCGGTAGTTTTATGTCAACATGATAGTCAACATCAGCGAGAAAAGAGCTTCCCTTGGGAAAATGCCTCCGTGTAAGATCCAGCCATAGGCAAGCAGGTAGAGAATTTTCTTAATTTGTGATTTATGGAAAAGAGCCCAGCTCATTATGGGCTGTGCCATTTCTAGACAGGTGGTCCTGGGCTCTGTGAAAAAGCAGACTGATCAAGCCATGAGGAGAAAGCCAGTGAGTAACACCCCATGTGCATGGCCTCTGCATCAGCTCCTACCTCCAGGTTCCTGCCCTGCTTGAGTTTCTGCTCTGACTTCCTTTGATGAGGAGCAGTGATATGAAAACAAGCTTAATGAATCCTTTCCTCCCCAAGCTGCTTTGGTCATGGTGTTTCACCATAGCAACAGTAACCCTGACCAACAGGTGCTAAAGGATCAATGTTAACTTTATCCCAGCAACACGAGTGTGGGGTAGAGAAGGTGAACACCAGTGGTTCTGTTGTTCAGAAGGCTTCCTACCACTGCTGAATACATAGATACAGATATGTATATATATATATATATATATATATATATATATATATGTATGTATATATATATGTATGTATATATATACATACATATATATATGTGTGTGTATGTGTGTGTGTGTGTGTGTATGCAATAGTATACATGTAGCTGTGTATGGGGTCAGCCAGGTCCTGTGACCCCATAACATCTGTGAAAAGAACAGTGCTATCACTTGAAAATCATGGACCTTGAATTTGCATGCTCATTGCTTCCCCATAATCTGCCCTTGAGAGCAGGTACCAGTTGCACAGAAGTTAGAAGAAGCCAGCTTGCAGCGATACCCCTTCAGCTGCTGAGAGCCAGCTGCAGGGATAAGGAGGTTCTGTACTCCGACCCCTCTTATCTTACAAGTCGGAGGCTTTGGATTCTGAGCTGCAGTGGTCAGTGTCCAAGGATGAAAAAGGTGTTAATCTGGAGGAATACCCGAGTAGCTAGCTCCTAGAAGGGAGAATTGACTGATAGCAGTTAGGACATATGCCACTGTCATGTAAACGCTACATGAGCAAATATACTGTAGATAAAGGAGCAGTCATTGTTGAGGAAGCATTCTATGTATCTGCAATGCATCTGTGTGCATATGTGGGTGTGTGTATGTACACATATATATATATATATGTGTGTGTGTGTGTGTACAGTACTATATATATATATATATATATATATATGTGAATGTATGTGTGATATGTGGTGAGTGCATGCATATGTGGGAATGAATGTGCATGTGTGTATATAGTTGCATATGTGAGCATGCATGTGCATATGTGTGTGAATTGTACACATGTGTGTCCATACTCAAGCAGACATGCATTTGAGCATAGATATAGATATGTGTGTATGGGTGTGTTTATAGATATAGTATATATGTATATATGCAATAGTATGCATGTAGCTGTGTATACATGAGTGGTATGCATATGTATGAGAGAGCATGTGCTTGATGGAGCATATGTAAGCATTTGTGCTTGTGTGCTTGCATGGGACTGTTAGGTACTATAGATTAGAGAAATCCACGCTCAAGGACTAAACCTGTAACACATTTAAGAATTGTCACAGGATCTGGCAGACTAATGGTTCTAGACTTAGAAGCAGAATACCAACACCATTTATTATTCCAGTTTTCAGTCTGATTTGGTTGGTGGGGAACCGGAAGCTTTCTAAGCTCCTTGTGATATTTCCGGAGTGCTCTGTCCTTTGCCTGTTTGTTTACTGTGCTCTCATTAGGGAAAGCAGGAAAATCTGTTCTAGCAGTGCTTTGCAGACCATGTGTATTATGTAGGAGACTATGTAGGAGATGGGCGTGTTGGCCTCTCAGTCCCCCGGCTGAGCACTCTGAATGCTGACTTATCTCCAGGTAGCCTGTGAGAAGTGGAGCGTAGTGTCTTTTAGAGGATTTATGGCAACGCTGCTGTGTGTGCCTGATGTAAACTGGAGAGCCCTGAGGGTCTCTTCATTCCCTGCCACACTTCACTGCCACCCATTAACACCTCAGCTGTTATTGCCAGAGACTGGATTTAATGAGGCCTCTGAATTGGAGCTTAGCATCAGAAACAATGGCTTCAACAGCCAGGCACCCAGCTCTCTAGCTCTCTCCATCCCAGTCTATAGCTTTCTCTCACTTTTTAAATGCATTCTTTCTTTGATGGTATCCTTTGAGATAATTTAGATATTTAAAAATCAGAACCATGACAATATTGCATAAAGCTAATAAAATATATTCTAAATTTCTACTGGCGAAGATAATTTCTTTTGTTTGTTATGTTAAAGATGAAGCAGGGTGACATGTCGAAGACTCCTGGGCATTGCCAAACTGTATTTTGTATGAGCAAAAAACCCAGTTTCTACCCAGTTTCTAAGAAATTAGCATATAAAATATTTCTCACCTACTGCATGGCTTCCTGATTTCATCAAAGTAGTGAGGAAGATAATAATTGTATAGACTGCCTGGAGTTGATCAATCTAAGTATTATTATTTTGTGCACTTAGTTTTAGCTTCAAACAGGGCATACATTTAAAATTGGCAAATAATTCAGATTTCAAAGTGAATTAACTAAATTTTTGTTTATGTGTTTGTTTGGTTTGATTTGGTTTGGGTTTTGGAGACAGGGTTTCTCTGTGTAGTCCAGGCTGGCCTGGAACTCACTCTGTAGACCAGGCTGGCCTCAAACTGAGAGATCTGCCTGCCTCTGTCTCCTGAGTTCTTTGATTAAAGGTGTGGACCGCCACAACCTGGCAACTAAATTGTTTTTTACATTTATTTATTTATTTATTTATTTATTTATTTATTTATTTATTTGTGGGAGGCACGCCACCACCTGGAAAGTAAATTGTTTTTCATGTTTATTTATTTATGTGTGTGTATTGTGGGGACAAGGGGTATGGCCACAGTGTACATGTAGAGGTCACAGAAAACTTGTAGAAGTCAGTTCTCTCTTGGGTCTCTAACTATGGTCATCAGGTCTGATGGTGAGTGCCTTTTACACACCGAGCCATGAAATCAAGAATTCTGGGCAACATGTGGATACCTGTCTTTAAACACAGCTGTTTCAATTGTCAGTGCACAGGTCAGCCTGCCCTTGCCTCCTGCCACTAACTGTGTCCTTATTGTTCTGTCCTTTAGGAAAAGAACACTAGGAGCAATTGGTGAGAACATCCAGCTAGCATCTCCAAGTCCTGTGGTGGGAGCCAGCAGTGTTGTTCCAAAGGGGACCCAGAGAGTGAACTCAGGTACGAAGTCCTTTCCTATTTGATGCTGTGGGTCGCCCCTCAAAGTATGTGGGGGCAGAAATGACACCATCCATCTCCCCACACAGCCACTTCATAGTTACAGAGTATCTGCTGTTTAATTGGATGGTGCTCTATTGTTCTTGATTCCGGTTACACATGGGTGACATGATGGGGACACATAGCACCCTATAGGTTCTGTGATTCACTATCGGGCCACAATTGTGAGAGAATGGGACTGTGTTTCTTTTAAAATCATAATGTGTTCTGCATACATGTTCTACACTCAAAGCAGAAGAGGCCATATTTTGAGTTCACAAGTTCTGGTCTCGAGAGTCAGATCCAGTGGGATGGCCTTGTGGAATACCACTAGGGGATTGCTGCCAGGTGTCAGAGCCAGAGAACTGGGTGACTATAACCTCAGAACAGGCCAAAGCTCAACCTGTGGGTGTGTGCAGCAGTCTGGCTTCAAAGTCTCTGCTACTGTCCTCCTGAGCGCATGAAGCTGTCTCAGAAAAAGGGAAAGGCTGGTAAAATGTCAGTTGTTTGGGATTCTCTGTGTGGGAAACTCTGGTCTGAATGTTCAGGTTCACAGTGCAATAGTAATTTGTTTGTCTGCCAACTACCCCATTTGCCTGTCTGGTAATGGAACTCCATCCCACTCTGGAAATGAGAGGCTGCTATTGACTCCCATATGCCACAGCCTGGTGGGGCTGCTGTCTTTAAGAGCATTGTGAACTGCAGTAATAGGTCATGGTTGTTCCCATTATTTTCCCTTCTACACTCTACTCATTTCCCCTGAAGAAACCCAGTGTGCTCATTGGTTCAGCTTGGGAAAGGCATTAAGCTTAATTGTACATTTCCTTGCAGTTAAAAAAAAAATACACAGACAACGACAGACCCTATTCAGGTTTAGTGTTAACTCATACTTTCAGTTACATTCCTGCACTTTTAGGTTTCATGCATACAGGCTCCCTGGTTTTGCCGGATCTCACTGAGTGTTACTGAGGAGACTTTAGTGAACTACTTTCTACCAAAGTAATATTTTAATGAGGCTGTATTGAATTGGTATTTTTAACATTGAATAAATGTTCCCATCTGAATGAGGATTATCAATGTAGTTTAATTAAAAGTGTCTAATACAAACCTCATGGAGAGCAAACAAAGCATCAAAAATGAAGGTGTAGGAACTAGTTCTGAAAAAGCAATCCATGTATGCGCTGATGAACTTGACCTCCTATAGGATCTCAACCAGGGCATCCTTTTGGTTCTGCAAGATATATCTTGCATTTATATACATACACATATACATATATACATGTATACGTATATATATATGCATATGTATATGTGCATATGCGTATGTGTATATGCATATGTGCATATGTGTCTGTGTATATGTATTGTATGTATATATGCATATATGTATATATGTATATATATGTATGTATATATGTATATACATGTGTATGTGTGATATATGGATGTATATGTGTATATGTGGATTGAGCAAGTTGAATTTGCTCAAAGAAGGTAAAGTGTTCTTGGGCTTCTCCATCCCTTGTTCTCGTGACTTTCTCTATGATGACTTCATGGATTAGTTAAGCAAGTGTTAGCAGACCGTTCTGGGTGTGAGAGCTCCCGGCTTCCAGAACCAATCAGAAAACAGCAATAGTCAAAGGCACAAATCCATGTGTTTCCCATGGGTGATGCCATCCGATCCTCAGAACTTGTGAGCGACGTCTCATGCTGGCTTGGTGGTGACTGAAGGTGAGGATTCTGGGTGGGATTTCAGAAAGGGCAGAAGGCACTGCCACTTACACTGTGACGTTAGGAAGGGTGGGGTGAGGTGATTTTTGTTTATTGAATTATGATAATCCTCCCTCCAGTGCAGAAACAAAAGATCAGTGCTTATATGGCCACGAACTAGATCGCAGTCTGGGGATAACTATGCCACAGCCCAGGGTGGCATTCTGTGCTGCTTAGGCAACGGTGCTGAGGCTCAGATGTTAAATGCCTCCCAAAGGCCCATGTGTTCTAGGAAGGTAGACCTTTTAGCAGCTGGGCCACTAGGAATGTGCAATATAGACAGGTCCATTGAGTACAAATATACGTTGAATCATTCAGAGATTATGTGTGTGTGTTCTATTTCCACTTCTGTGAAACTGTGTCTGAGGTGGCAATCACCTATATGTGTATATGCATAAGTCACATACTCTACCTGAACAGTAAGTATGTTACTCCAGGTGTATGTCCTTACTGGGAGAGAAAAACCCAACCAAGCCCATCCTCTTTCTACAGTCTGCTGCGATCAAGAGGGCCCCAGGAAGCCTACAAAATTCACCAAGGAGTTTCTAGTATTTCCATGGCAACTGCACTCTGTCAACCACCTTGAGATTCCCCCAGGTGCATGTCTCACTGCTGTGAAAATGAGTGATGAAAAGCAAGAGAGTGATTCATTTTTATCACAGTTCAGAGGAACATAGGCTAGACATGGAGGGAGAAGGCATGGAGGGGACGTCATATTCTACCTGCAGTCAGGAAGCAAAGATCGAAGGTGTCCAGCTGGCTTTCTCTTTCTCCCTGCTCTAGTCGAAACTCAGGTATATCCTCCTTCCACAGTTAAACCTCTCTGGAAACACCCTCACAGACAGGCCCCAGGGGTATGTCTCCTAGGTGATACCAAAGCTTCTTATGTGACAGTAAGGATTAACCCTCACACCAAGTGAAGCTAGGCCCTGCGACTCTGATACACATGGAGGAAAAAGGCTACAAGGACCACACACAGCACTGGAAAAGAGAAAACTAGTAATACCCGTACAAGTATCCCTGGGACAGCACAGGAGCTACTGTGCAGAGCAATGTCCTATGACTTGCTACAACAGAATGCACTCAGTCTGTTTTCCCAAATACTGTGTAATAGGAAAACAAACAGAAAGATACAAAGAAAATAAAATACTAGACACAAAAGAGAGTTATTTTCAAATTCTCATGTATCGTAAGGTTAAAAGGGTTAATTTCAGGAACCACTCTATATGATACCGTAGACTATTTTCAAAGGCTACTTTATTGAAGATAAGAGTTTGAAGCAAAGATTTTTAGTGGAAACCTAGATCAGCAGCTAACTCCCCTGCAAGCAACACATCCTGTATTATTTTGTAACTCTATGCAGTGCCTGAATGAGGGAATAACCTTCAGGAAACACTGATGTCACTTTATTGCAGGAAGAAGGGGTTTCCAGACACAGGGCAGCATAGCTAGCTGAAGACAGAAGGGTAGTGTATCCCAAGAGGTCAGACCAGGGGACAAGTATGAGGCTTTTGCCTCATAAAACTTGAGCCTCAGATTACCCCATTCATGAGAGAGCATGATGTTGATTCATGAAACACAGTATGCGGTACACAGTCTTGGCCTTTGTGCTATGTTTGAGATGAAGGCGGATGGAGGAGAACCAACCTCCTCCATCACCACCTGGAGTCAGTCACCACCTGGTGCCTAGAGCTCTTACAAGACTGTTAGGGAGGTGGATCTGGTCACCACAGCTTTTACAAAGAAGCAGCTTAGGGGAGGCCTGCTGGCAGAGTGAGTACCCCATACCAGACCTCACACTCCATCTTACTCCTGTTATCCCAGTGTTCTCAGACCAAGCAGAACTGTGCCGAGCTTGGAGCTCCTGCAGGGAAAGACCTGGCTTATCTGTGCTCCAGCTCTTAGTGTGTGGCTTGTTCTGTATGGCACGTGGGTGGTTGATCTCAGCAATGAATGGATGACTTTACAGTCAGACAGATGCTACTATGAATTCCTCACTAGGAGGAGCTGTCAGGATGACCACTGGTAAATATCACTCATGTGAATAGCAGAATGCAGGTCCTCTTACTGCCTTTGTAATCGATGTCTGTAACTAGGGGTCGTAGGTCAAAGGAGCCATGTTTATTACTCCCAGCCTTCTCTGCAGTACCCTTGCCCAGCAGCCTCCTGGAAGCATCATAGCTTTCTAAGCTTGGCCTTGAGCACTTACACAGTGCAGGTCCTGAGATCCACACATGATGATCCACTGACTGCAGGTCCCTTATTTCTGCAGCTTCTTAACTCATTGCTTCTTGTGGCAGTACAAGAAGAGAAAGAAGTTTGCCTGTAACTAAGTTAAATTGATGCTTCTCTTCTACAACAAAACATCTTTAGATAAATAATTCCATGTCTCCGCTACACACAAATGTATGCTATGCATTCATTTGGTGTCTCCAAGCCAGCACTACCTACCAGATACTAGATGAGAAAATAAAACTAGAATTCTACTGGAGAGCTATTGGTGTTCAACTGTTGAATTGGGGTGGGTGTGTCCTTTAATGTATATATTCTAAAGCTAAACACGTTATGGAAAGAAAAGTGGAGCATCTGAAGTGGCAGCTGCAGTGTGGTATCAAAGCAGGAGAAATGCATGTCGGTGGAAGCTTCTTAGAAGACTCTTCTGGCCAATCACTGAGCTTCCCCATATTCTATGCAAGTGCTAGGGAATCAGGGATGTGGGAGCTAAGCAAAGGCGTCGCTGTGAGTTCTGACTGTAGTTGTATAACATGGAATAGTTATAGATGATCTATACGCTGAGGATAGGGATGAGAGAGAGAGAGTACCCACTGGACAGAATCCAGCAGGAGCCACAGAAGCTCTCAGTGAGGGATGTATGATAAAGATGGAGGTGTGATCTCAGGAGACCTAGGATAAAGAAACATTCAAAGCACCCACCATCCCGACAGTGGGAGGAGCTTACACACTCACCTCTCACATCAGTTTTGTGTTTGAAACAGTGGGAAGGTACCATGTCACAGGGCTGTTATCATTCCACACAGCAGCACCCGATTCATGTAGCTCCATGGCTGCACACAGCCCAGGCTCTCTCATTACTATTCATGAAGAACCAAGACTCACTGGCTTTACCATAAAAGACTGAGGCAGAGCCACACTGATTTATATCCGTGCTGTGTGCTCAGCTTTTCCAATCAGAGTGCCTTCACTTCACAGCTGTGTCAAAAATGAAGTGGTGCTCTGTGAGCCACTGCAGGAGGATTTCAAGGACATTTTGTCAAAGAAAAATGCAAGATGCAGAAGAGAAGTGAGGCTCTGGCTGCACACATGTGTACATTTGCTTATATTTGCATAAAGCATCTAGGGATGACAAGAAGCCAGTAGAAATGTTTGTGTGTGCTTCTGCAGATAATTCAGAATCCAGCGAGAAAATTCTCATTATTTTTCTTCATTCATTCATCACTTGCTTTTTTTATGTTTGGTACATGCAAATGTCTTTCTTAGTCAAAACAAACTTTATAAGAAACCCAGAAGTATTTTCAAGTCAGTCTCTAATGTGCCCCTTAGGCCCTCTGAGTTGATAGGTGTGAGCAGTTCAACTTTACCTGTACAGACCAGCAGCTCTGAATGCAGAGTTTGGACTTGAACTCTGGCTGTGAAAAGCAGGTCACAGTTGTTCCCTGAACATCAGGCCACAGGGATGTTTTCTGACTCCCGTTTGACACTGATTGTTGATGCATAGACTCTAGTTGATCTGAATGGTTAAAAAAATGAGTTAGGAAATAAGGAAAACAAATCAAGGTATGGTGTTGGTGGCTATAAGGGATAAGAAAGATGGAGAACTGTGGGAAGGGAGGGAGGAGAGAGAGAGAAAGAAGGGGGATAGGAGGAAAAGAAAGGGAAGGTGAAAGAATGGGAGGTGGTTATAGAGATGGCAAAGAGGAAGAGAGGAGAGAGGGAGAAAGAAGGGAGGAAAGAAGAAAGAAGGAAGAAAGATGGGTAACAGGAAGGAAGGGGGAGAAGGAAAGAGGGAGAGAGGGAGGGAGGGAGAGAGAGAAGGAGGGGGAAGTGAAGAATAAACAAAAGGACAGAAGACATCATCTTGGCTAACAACACATTTGTGTGCTTGCCTTCCTCGTAGCTCTCACATCTCTAAATTACAACTTAATTTACAAAATCTTCATTAAGAGATTACATATTACACTATTCATTTACTTGATAATAGAGTGATAATCTTAAGGGCAGAGTCTCAACTTATTTAAATAAAGTGGTTTTAAATATAACACTCATGAAATAGCTGTGGAATGGAAGAGTGGCAACAGTAATGGCAAAAATTCCTAAGAACACTAAAGAGGCCAGCAGCTTGTATCTTAGTTATAATTTGCTTATTAAATTAGCTATGGAAGATGAATGGACAAGTGGGGCGCTATAAATATTGACCATGACCATGTGTGTGTGTGTATATTCATATATTCATATATATAAAACATATATATGTATATGTATACACACACACACACACATATATATATATATATATATATATATATATATAAAACTTTTCTGGTTAAAGTAATCCATATGTCATATAGCAAAATATAGTTTTTTTCCCCTTAAAGGACAGATATTGAAGTATCAGATGTAAGTTGTTATGATTTGGGCAGCCTGCTTTCAAAAGACTCAAAAAATAGTTTGTGAATGTAAATGGATTTCATGCATGTGAGCATTGTATGTGTGGGTATATATGATACGTGTTGTATATTTGTGGGGTATGTGATGTTTATGTACATGATTGCTGTGTGCAGTCCATGCATCATGGAAGCATGCATGTATAGGTGTGCACATCTTTTGTCATGTACATGTGATTGTGCATATGCATGTGGCATGAAGTGCATCCGTAGCATGCATATATGAGCATCTATAAATGGGCACATCACTGTTTTTGTATATACATGTATACATGTTGCATGATTCATATACTCCACTCTAACACTATCATAATATAGTCCATAAGATCACTAGTTAACCTTCATACATGGATTTTTCTTTTTAAATGTGTTTCTTAAACATTCAAGTAAATATCATTGATGGAGAAGATATTTAACCTTCCTTTTGTTACTACAGAAAGCTGAGTCTTTCTGTGGATAGAGTCTTGTGAATTCTGCTCCTAATTTCCTTGGAGAGATGCCTACCTTTCTCCTAGAGGCTCCTTGTGGAAACACCAACAAGCTGCCTCCCCTCATTAACAGAGGACGAGGAAACAAATATCTCGCAGGATGGATAGACGTCTGCGGCCATGGCATCTGGCACTCATGATCAGCTTTTCCTCAGCTATACTGCTGCTTTTACATATTGGTGTCTGGTAAATGGGGATAAATGTTACTCAGTGTGATCCTGGTAAGAGGACTTTTGGACCAGGGATGTGCTACCCACAAGCAAGGTTCATGAACTGGCTCTGCTTTAAAGTGGTGTATAAGGAACTCTTTTGGATGGGATGCCTATGAGACCATAGGATGGTACAAGTCCTATAAGGGCCTGGGGTGATGGTATAGAATGTTGGGCCCTGTGAGGGTAGTGTAGGTTTCTTGTGGGGGGTGGCACAGAGATGATACAGGATACCTGTCTTTAGCCCTCTTTTCCTCAGATGTCAGATCCCAAGCCATACAGGGAATCTGGCTGCTATAAATGTCTGTGTGCTCAGGAAGAGGGTAAGGAGAACAGGCCATTCATGGAGCTGTGGTTCTGCTGTTTGTCCCATGGAAGACTGATAAGGGCATGACCACGCAAGTTCATTTGTGACGTGAGTGTTCTCACCCGGCTTCCCTTATGCTGATTCAACACTATTGCCCCAAACAAATGACATTAAGATAACCTGGTGGCCCAAAGATCTGACACCAGGCAGGGCCTCAGAGCTTGCTGACCAAGCTTTGGCTCCAAAAGTCACCTTCTGATCTTCAGCCCTAGTCTGTGTATTTGGAGGATTGCCTGTGTGCCTCTGTCCTGAGGGGGTGAACCAGCTGAGATACCTGCTTCTGTTAGCCAGGCAAGGGCTGCTGACCCTAGACTTGCCCTTTCCAAAAGGTTCTATAACCATGGACACAAAGACCACCAATGCTGTGCTTTTTTTGTCTGTAGTAGAGTTGTGTTCCCAATTCAATGCCCATGATATCACAAGTCTCAAGATGAGGGCCTGGGTATGAGCAATGGAAATCAATGATGCATGAATTCTGATGTTTAGGGATGAAGGCAGCTACCCAGAAATCTACCCATCTGAAGATCCTGTGTGCCACCTCCATTCCATCATGTTTCCAAGGACCTGTCAAGCCAGCCCTCTAGCCGTGGTTTTGTTCAGTTCCATGAGATTACATCTGAGACTACAAATATGGCGCATCCTCTGCTTCCATTTTCCTTCCTTAAATGTGTTTATGTCTGCATAGTAAACCCCTATACAAACCTTTAGCCCTTGGCGGTTGGTTTTGTTTTGAACTATTTACTGTTGCATCATGGAAAGGCCCACATACATCTGTGGTGGAGCACCCTGGTGGCCAGCCCTTTTCTGTCTCCTCCCTGACATTTTCTCTTCTCCCCAAATGCAGCTTACCTTGAAACATCAGAGTTGTTGTGTAACTTAACTAGATAGAGTTCAGAACATTTCTTTACATCATTCTGTTCCACTTTTCAACCCTGACACTCTCCATAAATCTGGCTAAAAATCAAGGAACAGCCATGCTGCAGCCTAAGTGGAAATACATCTGGAAGTTTCCTCTTCTGAATAATTTAGTCCATTCCTCTGGAACTCAGCCTCACTCAAGTTGTCAGGACATGGACAGAAAGGAGACAAATCCTTAGTTAGAATAACTTCCCAGCAGCCTTTTTGTTCCCATCTGAAACCTGAGCAGCATGCTTATTGTCTGCATTTGTATTCTGATTCATACTCCCACTGGAATGGCCCCGTAAGCCTGATTATAGCATTCTAGGGCTCCTGTGGTCTACGGTTCCAATCCTCCCACAGACCAGTTCAAAACCCTAACAATCACACAGTCAGGTTTACCACAGCAACACCACTACTACTCAGTATATATATATATTATTGTTCTCATTGCTGGGACCAAAACCTAACAGAAACATCTAAAGGAAGGGAAGTCTTATTTTGGCTCTGGGTTTCAGATCCTTCAGTCTAGCTTGATGAGGAAGGCATGAAGACTGAGTCAGCTCCATCGACAGTAGCGATAGCAAGAGGCACCAGCTAGGCATATGTTAGTGTGTATGGAAGAAGAGCGCTCAGGACCAAATCATTCTGCTAGCTGGGCCACCATCCCCAGGTTCCAAAAACCTCCACACATAGCACCAAGATATGAAAAGACACTGCTTAAACACAGGAGCCTGTGGAGGACATTTCCCTTTGCTCCACAATCACCTTCCCAATAGCCCCGTGGCTTCCATGAGAAGAACCTCTGGGTTTCCCCACAGTCCTAACCTGCACTCGTGAATCCTAAGAGTAATCTGTAGATTGTTGTAGCAACTTGCCAGTTGCTTATATGTAAAGTCAGTGATTTAGTTTCTGTGACACTTAGGGTGATAGCCATAGCCCAGCTATGTGTGGTCAGTATGGCTGGTCACCAAGAGTCAGGAGCACACACCTCATTACTGCATGTGAGGTGTAAAGCTACTGGAACTCACGAAGGTGGAAAAGCCAGTGGTGTCAGCTGGACAGGTTCTTTATAGCCATGTGCTAGATCATCAGCCCTGAGCATCTCCCTAGCTTCTCTCTGCAGATCATAGTGGGGAGAGCGGATTATGGGTTAGGCAACTGTTTGCACTGTTCTGAGCATGACCTGCATTCCTAGGAATCCTGGTTCATGATGATGGAGGTCTACCTTTTCTTGATTATCATAGCTTGCTCGTTGCCTGCCTATATGAGGGCCAGCACTCCTCTAGATGGCATTGAGCTGGACATTCCAGCCCCATCTCACCTTCATGCATACTTGACATGGCAACAGTCTGATAAAAAAAAATGGAGACTTGGTATTTAACGTTGTCTTTGTCTCAAAGATCATACAGCAGTCCTGAGAACATGGTATACAGTAGTATACCCTCGAGAATAGGACACCCCCTAAATAGGAGTGCAGATGGTGTTATACCCAGGTGTCCTTCAGCAATGAACACAGGCCCTTCTAGGGTGCAGAGACTCAGATCCACCTGTTCTTCTCACCTGCTAATGAAGGACATGATGTTACCAATTATTATTCATCCGATTCTGTGTGTCAGTAGTAATGCATGTGTGCTTAGCTTCAGGTAAAGAAGTGTGTAAGTCTACATGTGTTTGTGCATTTTTGTGTGCCTGTGTGTGTATATATGCATGCATGTGCACGTATGCACACACATGACGACCTGTGTGCAGGCAGTGGGCTGAGAGCAGAGCCACACTGAAGACAGTGGGAGGCTAACATGAATTCCACTCAGAACAGTAAGCAGCCCTAGCTCAAGCCTTCTGCTTTTGGACATGAAGAATGGAGAAGAAAGGCGCTATGCGGTTGTGCACATTTCCAATAGACCCCGGCAGGCCTTGTCAGGCACAGACTGGGGATGACAGCCTGGAACATGCAAATTACTGTCGAGGTGACTTTGTGCCAAACACGCTGTTTCGCAGCTCCCCGTGAATCTGCCAAACCTTTCCTTGCAGACAGGAAACAATGGCAAGGAATCAGAAGGTTCTTTCTCTTTCAATATGCATGGCAAGGGTATACTGTAGGGTTTATCTCCATGCTCATACTCAAAAAGCCCCTTGCTGTGGGCAGTGTGATCTGTGTGTACTGTGTATGGTTCTTATGGCTGTATGGTGGGAGGAAGGGTGGGTAAGAGAAAGCTAAGCTCTGTCTCCTGTAAGAGGAGAGCTGGTCCTTAGGAGATAGGCTGGAGTAGACAGAGTGCAGGGTGATAGAAATTGGCTGTAGAGTCTTCATGGCCGCTTCTCCGGTCTGTGATGCCGGGCCTCTGGAGAGGCTTTGCTGGGGACCTACTGTCTGTGGGCGTCTGAGGAGACAAACCAACCCTATTCGTTAGAAAGGCACTAGCTGCTGGTTGTGAAAACCCACAGACTAGCTTCTGTGATAACAGTGTCAGCAGGAAAACATATTTCTATGGCAACCGATAGGTTTTCTTTTAAATTAAATGAGATAAAAAAAAGCAGAGTGTCTGTGCCTTGTAATGAAGCAGGTAGCGGTGTCAGGAGGGAAACGGCAGCGTTTGGCTCCACGAAGTATTCATAAAGCATACACTTCTCCACTTTTATCCTGGTGTCCTTTCTCCTGTGCTCATACATCATCCAGACTTCTTGTGGGCCACTGATGTCAACTGCAGAAACATGGAGATAAGATAAACCGCTGCTCTCCATCAACAGTGAAGTAAACCAGCAACGCCCACCTAGTGCCGAGGCTCCTCCCTCCTGCTGCCCTCACCCCACATGGGCAGAAAAACTTTAAGAACACCAAGAGTAATATTACAAAATGGTTGCTTGGCCAGAGTCTAGTCCACAGACATTAGATTATATAAGGGTGGGTGGCATGTTGCTTCCTATGAAACTGATGAAGCCCCCTTGTGAACTAAGCCTGACATAGGGACCCACCTTTTCCTCTCTGAAATGGCTTACATCTGCATCTTCCCATTCCAGGATATGCTTGTAACGGCTGAGAACTACCCTTGCTTTGTTAGGTGGAGGGTGCCCTGACCTGCTTGTATTGTGTGCTGTGGAAGGCCCTCAGTCTGAAGAGTGAAGCAGCGCCTCCACAGTTATGTAAATTGCCTGTCACATTCTAGTCTCCCCACAGAATATGTATTTTGCCAAGCTAATTGTAAGTTGATCAAAATGTTATTGTGCCCAAATGAGCTTGAATGAAATCTTGGGATTTCACTCAAATTGTTGAAAACAAAAGAAAAACAAAGCAACCCCCCCCCCAAAAAAAACCCAAAGCTCTGTGTATGTGTATGTGTACGTGTCTGTCTGTGTGTGTGTCTGTCTGTCTGTCTATCTTTCTATGTGTCTCAGTGTGTATGTGTGTGTATTTGTCTGTCTTTGCATGCCTGTGTGTCTGTGTCTGTCTATCTTTGTGGGTCCCTGTGTGTGTCTGTGTGCCTGTCTTTGTGTATGTGTGTATGTGTCTGTCTTTATGTGTATGTGCGTGTATTTGTCTTTGTCTCTGTGTGTATGTGTGTGTCTATGTGTCTCTGTGTATGTGTAGGCATGAATCTGTGTCTGTGTGTTACGTGTATGCTCCTGTGTGGGTAGAAGTTAGAGGAAGAAATCCTTAGTCTTCCTTTTGTTTGAGACAAGGTCTCTCATTGGCCTGGAGCTTTGCCAAGTAGGCCATGTTAGCTAGCCTGTGAACTTCCAAGAATCAGCCTGTCTGCACCTCTTGCCATCTCTGGGGTCACAGACATGAGTCATTGTGCCTAGGTTTTCAAGTGGGTTTTGCAGATGTGAACTCAGGCCCTTACCAGCTGATCCATCTCAGCCCACAAAACAGTTATTTATTTATTTATTTATTTATTTATTTATTTATTTATTTGATTAAAAACCTTGATTAAATCTAGTACCTTTCTTTTCCCTTTTTCTTCCTGAATGTTTCCTAAGACCTTCCCAGGACCTGCTTTCCTCAGCTGGGTTTGTTCCCATGCTGTTCCAGCCCAGGATCCTCCCCTTCTGCAGAACTCAATCCTTTCCCAACTTGGGTACTGCTGCCTGTATGACTCTAGTATCTGGGTGGGAAATGCTACATCTCCCCTCTCAGGTAACCCAAGGAGAGACTTAAAAGCAGCAGCTTGTGTCCCATTTGTGATAAATGAAAAGGCTTTGATGGCTCTCATGAATGGAGCACAATGAACATCTAATCTACATTTGGTTTTTAAATTTGATGTTTATTTTCTACACTTGCATGAGGAAGAAAGAGCTCTCCTTTTTATTAATTAAATTTGTTCCTTAGTAATTTCAAACACGTACACAATACATTCAGTCACTCTTGCCTCCCACCTTTCCTTATTGTGTTCTTTGAAGATATGACGGATGGCTTACTGACTTCTGCGTACCCCTCTGCCGGCCTTGAAGAATAGGATAACTCTGTCTCACCATCCAGATCCTGAGGGAGGGGACAAGCTCTCAGCAGGAACTTCCAGATGGAGCTGAGAATGTGGGTGGCCCCTAAAATACAAACCCATTCCAGAAAGCCTGTCCCTGGGTCCCTGAGCCAAAACATAGTCATGTCCTCCAAAGACACCCTGGCTAAGCTATCCCAAGTTTGACTTTTTCACTAAATGGTTTTGTTGTGCATTTTAGAAATTGACTTTATTATAAAAAGGATATCATTTGAAGTAACAATAGTTTATTTATGGGTTCTTTGTCTGCCTACCTACCTGTCCATGCTGGACCGGGTACTGCTGGGTAATAAAGCTCTCCCCCTTTGGGCACTGAGAAGGCTCCTGGTCTGTACAGACAAGGTTTTGTGCCACCCAGTACCTGAAAACAGCACTCATGGGATTGAAAATTACTGCTCTCAGCACTGTGGGGAAACATCACAGAGATAAATTGATGCAAATGGCTCTTCACCATTCTCGGATGCTCCCTGGCTAGCTCTGCACATGACAGGTACAAAGCTATCAACAGAGGATTACACTCTGCCCAGCACATCCTATTTAATGTTCAATAGAGTTCAGAAATCTAATAGCACAGAGGAAAATTTGATGTTTTAGAATTCCCAGACCTGCTTCAAGCCCCGATTTCTAGACACACCAGTTTGGGTAATTTTGACTTCACGTCTAACTCAGGGGCTGTCCTAGGGTTAAATGAGGCCCATAACCAGCAGCTCCATGATAGTAGCTAACACAGGAGAACCCTCCAGAAAGGGGAAGCACTTAGAGGCCGCCATTTTTATGTCTTATACAGCACACATTTTAAACACAACTTCTGAAAGGATCTCTGTTCCACACTAAGAATTTTGAAGACAGGGAGGTTCTCCCATGGCCACTGAGCCAAACATATCATGTAGGGGCTTTTGTTGTCCTGTGAATCCTGAACTCTCTCCAGTGGGATGCTGTCTTTCTCTGACATTTGAGATGTTTAGTGCCTGTGGCCTTTGCAGCCTGCACACTGAGGAGCAAAGCTATCTTTGTTTACATTTGAGCTGGGGTAGTTCTGCAAGTGAACAACCAATGCCTCATTGACTCTGGGTGCCAACAAGGGCTATTTCTAATAGCTAAGACGGTACTGAGTTAATAAGTCTTAGTTTACCTTTTATTTAGGCAAAGAAGCTTATCCAACAGAGGGGCTTTGAACCTTGGGGCTGGAGAACAGGGGAGTTGAAAGGACTTCTTCCTTTGAGTCCAGTGGTCCTTCCAAGGCAAATCCTGAGCAGGGACAGGATTACAACCTCACAGAAAATGCTTCTGAGTCTTCATTGGGAGCTCGGCACCGGAAGCTACTTGCGATTGATGGCATGTGGGATGGTGGCAATCCCTCTTTTCCACTAGGCTCTGACCTTGGCTGCCTCTGGCTCTCACTAACCCTGCACCTGCAGCCTACCTTGCCAAGCCCCATTTTTTTTCAGCTTTTTAAATGCTCTGCATCTCTATGTTCTCCCGTACAGTCTTCTCTCTTATGGCTCTTTCCGTGACCGTGCATCCTTAGGCCTGAAACCAGAAGACAATGGGTTGGAGGCTATTCCAGATGCCCATTCCTTTTCACCCGAGTTCAGCAAAGGGCAGCCTTCCTTCTTGCTCAGTAACTAGCCCCGGCTAACCTACCTCACTCACTTGCCAATGTAACACAGAGGCACTGTGCTTGGGATCTAGCTTCTATGTTCCAACCCAATGGCAGCTTTCCATTGATCTAGATCTGTGGGTCACAACCTCTTTGAGGGTAAAATGGCCTTTATGAAGGGGTCACCTAGGGTCATCAAAAACATGGATATTTACAATTCATAACAGAAGCAAAACTGCAGTTATGAAGTAGCAATGAAAACAATGTGGTGGTTTGGGGCCACCACAACAAGACCTGTATTAAGGATCATAACATTAGGAAGGTTAAGAAGCACTGGTCCGGATTCATCCCACTGCCGCTGACATTATTGATCCCCTTTTAAAGAACCTATGTATTTCTTCCTTTAACAATTGCTCCTTCTTACCTGCATGTTGGTCCTTAGCTCATTCCATTTACATTTTCCCACCTCCTAGGGAGGACTTTTTCTTTTCTCAGCTTTTGCCCCCTGAAGTCTACAGGACACAACTAGTTCCTGGTTCCTGACACTGAGTTCTCAAATAGTCCTTCACTATTTCTTTCAGAAGCAGTGTGTCTTGGAGTTAGTTGTTTACTACCTAAATGGCTGGTGTCTTGTTTTCTCCATCCTTCCTACTTTATAGAGACCTTTTAGGGTCTACTATTCACAAAAGCCACATTCCCTCTCATTGGTTCACAGCTCTGGAGAGAACTACACTTTTTAAAACTATGGTGCTCTAGGTACGGTGTTTAAAAAATGGTGTGAAAGCTGGACAGGTTAGAAGTGCTTCCTTACAGGATCTTCTAAGAGTGGTTTTTAACAGCTCTCTGTCCAAGTAATGGGTGCTACCTTCTGTTTGCTTCATGAAGGCTCTTACCATACATGCTTACCCCTAAACCTTGACTGCCCCGGCTTGCATTTTCCGAAGTCTCGGATGCATCACCCTCTCCACCCCTCCCCCACAATTTCCCCTCTCCCTCCATTCTTCATTTCTTTCACCCCCTCTTCCCTCCTTTACACCAGAAACCTAGGTATATGTCTGTACCCTTTGAAGACTCAGGAGACTAGAAGACAAAGTAGCAGGAAGATGATGTGGGCATCCAGGGCATCCAGGGTATGAGGAGATGTCTTCATGCTGTTAGATTTGTGTTCAAAATGTATCAGCAACATCATGCTCTGTATTATACTTTCTAAGATGATTTTTAATTTTATCAAAATTGATGGCAGTCTGGGCTGTCTTGGATGGGAAGCTAACAGAGCTTCCAAGACATGCTTTACAAGGTCAGTATTGGCTTCCAAATTCCCTAATTTTCTGTAGTAGATGGAAAGCTAAAATATAAATTCATTTTTCTTACTGACTTTAGCAACGGCTGCGTTTGCCAACAATGAGGCATGTTCTCAGCACATACGAAGACGGTTGCAGTGCTGGGACAATGACCAGAGTTCTGGAAGACCCAGCCTGTCCTCCCAACTGGTCCTCTGGGCTGCCTCCCAAGGCAGCCGTGTGCTGGAACCTTTTCTCCCCTTCTGTCCTCTCAGGTCCTACTCTCCAATGACCTATACTGCTGGCAAGAAGGAGCATGAGATGGCAAGTCAGACAGGAAAGTGAGGTGAGAGGAGAAGCCCACTCTTCTCAGATCTTAGGATGTGACTCTGAACCCTTAGCACTTGTAGATTGATATGCAGGTCTTGAGTGGCAGGAAGAAAGGAAGGGGAAATGGAGAGTAAATAAAAGGATAGAAACATCTTGGCTAATAGCATGTTAACAATAAGTATGCTTGCCTTCCCTGTAGCTCTCACATCTCACAAACACTCTGATCCCTAAAACTCCCTAGCTTGCAACTTGACTTAACAAAATCATTAAGAGATTATGTATCCCATTATTTCTTAATAATTGAGTGATAACCTTACAGGCAAAGTCTCAACTTTAAAAAAAAATCCTGTATGACATTGATTGTTGATGTACAAACTTGAGTTGATCTGAATGGCTAAAATCAGAGTTCCAAAGTAACAATAGATCAAGGTTGGAAGTGATAATTACATGGGGTATCCAGATAATTGGGGCTCAGCTCATAATTCTATTAAGAATGGCCAGATAGTCATAGTCTAATGGCACATATTTTCCCAGGGTCCTGTTTGTCTTTCCCAGCCCACTGTGGAGACTTAAGGACAAGCAATACCAGCAGAGAGGGCATCCTGCCTCTCTCTTCCCTCAGCAGACTGAGAGGAAGTAAATGGAGTGGTGAACACTCCATTTTTCTACTTTTATGGGAGGTAGACTCAAGAGTTGAAAAAAGTCTTACCCACACAGGCTAATGGAATGTGGGTAACTAATTCTCTTTCCTCTGTCAGGCTCTCAGGGCCTGAATGAAGTCTCACTGGACCCAGGAGTGGTGTCTCCTCAGCCATTCAGGCCTTAAGAAGAAGACAACAAGCATCCAGGGACACCATGGCCAATGATGAGGGGACACAGTGAAGTGTTCAGGGTACCACAGGCAAAGGTCACCTGCTAGAGACTCACACACCACAGTTTCTTATTAAAGGGTTTAAGGTGGTCTAATAGTCTGTTTTCTATTCTGTGATAAATACCACAACTAGAAGCAACTCAGGGTAGAAAGGGTTTATTTGGTTTACAGGTTGTAGACCATTATGAAGGAAAGTGGGGACAGGAATCAGAAGGCAGGAACTAAAGCAGAGATCATGGAAGAGTGATGCTTACAGGCTTGCTTAACCTGCTTTTCTTGTACTGCTCCGGACCACCAATCTAGAGATATCACCACCCACCGTATACCAGGCCCTCTCCCTTTAATCATTAATCAAAAAGTGCTCCATAAACTTGTCTACAGAACAATTTTGTGGGGGCATTTTCTCAATTGAGGTTCCTTCTTCCAACATGGACCCTAATTTGTCAAGTTGGTAAACGTAAAAATAAGAAGCTAACCAGTACATATAGCATAAAGAGATAGAGCTCAGTTGATAGTGTTTGCCTTGTAAGTGCAGGGATCTGAGTTTAGATTACCAGACTCCTCTGAGTGTAATTGCACATGCCCAGAACCCTAGAAATGGCAACATCGAAAGAGCTGGGCAGATCTCTGGAAGCTTACTGGCCAGCTAACCTGCTTGGCAAAGTTCTAGGCAATGTGTGACCTTGACCCAAACAAAATATGAAAGGTACCTGAGGCCAGACCCTCTCTAGGTTTTCCTTCGACCTCCATAAGAGTGCCATGCAAACTTGCACTCACATGTGTACTCAGGAGCATATACCCCCACAATCGTACTACTCACACGTATAGGGCTTGGACTTGTGTTATGGGAAAAGTAGCTTAGCATTATCTACTCCAGTGTTTTCAACCTTATCTTTATCCAGAACCCTTTCCTATGTGACATCTATAGGCACCTAGTGTTCTAAAGAATCTCGAAAAAGGAACGAGTTAGAGACCATCAGGTTCTGTAAAGAATGAGTGCCGCCCCCCAACTTCCACCTCTCTAAGATCTAGAGAGGCACCTGCTATTCCCCAGGATCTTCTGCCTGTGCTATGAGCTATCAACACTAGCTGCCATTTCACCCACCTCAGAAGTCCAGATAATATGCTCAGGTGCAGGTGAGATGGCATAGGAGGTCCCTGGAGGGCAGGGCATGATTGCTGTCTTCCACAGTCAGAGGCCACTGCTCCCTGGCTCTAGCAACTTCTTTGACTAACTCTCAAAGCCACAGGCTCAGCTGGAGTTAGAATCAAGGAAAATGAAAGGCAACATGTATTAAAATTCAAATCCTGGTAACCGGGAGACATGGCACCAGATGGACCCGTGTCTCAGAGTGACAGTGAGCTGCTGTCTGGTGCAGGGACTCCCAGGTGGACGGACTGTGTGCCATGGGCCCCAGCTGTCCTCGTCTGGGACACAGACACCCTGCCTTCCTGTGCCTTTGGCTGCCGTTTCAGCCATCACAAGCAGGTTGACAGCTTGTCGGCACTCTGACACCCTCTGAGAGCCTTGCTGCTCTGGGCCTGCAGGTGGGGAGGTATAAACCCCCTCGGAGCCACTTTACAGGTCAGATGCTGGACTTTCAATGTCAGACTATGTGACCAGCCTGACAAAGAGCTTGCTTAGGTTCTGGTTAACCAATCTCTCAGTCTCTCAGTCTCTCTCTCTCTCTCTCTCTCTCTCTCTCTCTCTCTCTCTCTCTCTGCGTCTGTGTGTGCATGTGTTTGTGTGTGAGAGAGGAGGGGGGTTGTGTGAGTGTGTGTGAATGAGAATTGTGAGTATGTGTGTGAATGTGTGTTTGTGTGTTCAGAGATGGAAGTGAGTGTATGTCAATGCGAATTTGTGAGGATGTGTGTATGTGTGCGAATATGTGTGTATGTGGGACTGAGAGAGAAAGAGTGTGTGTGTGAGAGAGAGTTGTGTTTGGCTATGCATCTATATGTGTGTGCTTATATGTGGAGGAGGCTAAATTAACCTTGGCTATATTGTTCAGGAGCTATCTGAACAATATTGAAATATCTGAGCTATATTGAAACAGGAGATCTCACTGGCTATCTGGTTGGGAAGCCCAGGGATCGGCCTGTTTCTACCTCCTGAAAACCAGGGTTACAAGTACACACTGCTACCCCCAGCTTTTCTTCATATAGTTTCGGGGGCTTGAACTCCATTCATTGTGTTTATACAGGAAGCACTTTAATACCTACATGGCCTCTCTAACCCAGTGACACTATCCACCCTCCCACAACTGGCAAGTCATGCTTGGGACAATGGAGGTGGCTTCTGATAAAAATAGCACCTCACCCCACCCCACACACACCCATCCTCCACTGCTCTTCACTTCCCAGAGCTAATTACCCTGAAACACATGGCTCCAGGGCCTGGGCTAGGTCTCCACTGTGTGAGGTGGTGACTCAGTGTATCAGTGCTTTCGCTCACTGTGGCCTAGCCCCTCCAGGCTTTCTCAGATGCAGACTGGAGAGCATCAGGCTGAAAGGCCGCCTGATTGTGGCATTCATCATCGCTGCAAATTAGCTCTGCATTAGGTGGATTTGGTCATGGAATGCTGGTCTCCAAAATGCCTCTGTCTGAGCAGGTTGCAAGGCACGGGGGCCTTTTCAAGCCTGCCAGCCCGCTGGAGCTCAGCTGCAGCTCTGGGTGGCTTTGAATGTTAATCACTGCGGCAGCCCAGTTGTCACTGAGCCTTAGTACTGAAAAATGCCATCCAAAGCCATCATGAGGCCAGGATATGATTTCAGATGAGAAGCTGCAAACGCTCTGAAAGTCCTTTCCTTTTCGTCACACGGAGCACTGAGAAAGTGACTTATATTCAGAGCTGGTGGAGGACGCTCAAGGTCACATCAGACACCAGAGTTTTTGTTGTAGGGATGGCAAGGGAAAGGCATTCCTCACTGATCACATGTGGAGCTGCTCCCCGATTAAATGGGGACATCAGCTCACCGAAGAGCCGGGAACATTGCAGCAAGAGAATTAGGAGCGGGCACAAAGCAACGGGAAGAATCCTCACTGTGAAGCCTCACGGCTAACTCCAGAATCTCTCTCTCTCTCTTTTCTTTCCATTTTTGAAGCCCCAAAGTAGCTTCTCTGCAAGCTGGATTCCCTGTGTCCACGGGAAACAACCTGAGTTATTTCTTGCTTGTCTGTCTCCAGGCAGCTAGGCAGAGGACAGTCTGCTCTGTCCAGTCCTCGTGTCCCAGAGGTCCTCTGCCCTCAGACAGTGTTTGTGTCTCTTGCAGAGGACAGAGGGCCTTATGGTGCCACCTTTTTTTACTGCATCCTTCAAAGGCAGAAAGCACATATTCCAAAGCCAAATCATATGGCATTTTATAAAGATTATTTGGAAAGCACCCCCCACCCCCAATTTGATTGCCTATGGCAGACTCTGGAGTCTTTGGGACCCACACAGTGACATGGCAGCCAGTCTCAGATGCAGCCAGACCCTTAGATGGTGGTGCCAGAGCATTGCCATTAAGATCTGAACATGGACTTACTGATATCCCAGGCATCAGCGCATGCAGGATCAGTGCATGTCACCTTGGATCCTCACTTCCCAAACAGAGAGGACACAATCCATTCGGATGTCATGTTTTGAAGTGATTATTGTCTAAAAACCTTGCAGTGCCCCCCTCTGCCTGTCTGAGCCCTCATCCATGATTAATAGCTTTAAGTTTGTTTTTTTTTAAGTAGGTAATTTATACCTTTAACAAAATTTCACATTAAATTCTATACATTTATAATAGCTTATGCAATTATTTTTTAAATCTGCTTGAAACCACCATATTATGTAAGCTCATCTGGGAGTATGTGTGTGTGTGTGTGTGTGTGTGTGTGTGTGTGTGTGTGTGTACATGTACGTGTGTGCCCATGTATACCTGTGTGTGTTTTTTGTTTGTTTGTTTTGATTTCTTTGCTAGTGCAAAATGAAGATTCCTTCCCTTGTTTCCTGTATCATTCCCTACCCTTTTCATTTTTAAGATACGCTACATCCTTCCTAACTGCGATTCACATCCTGCCCATGGAGGTCCTTTTTATCCCCCCAGGGTGTCATGGTGAGGCAGGTTCAGAAACAACAGGAAGAAAGCTGTGAAGACAGGATCGTGTTAATGACACATCTTTTACCTACCGGTACCCCTCAGGCCCCCATCTCAAACAGGGAGGGGCTGCTTCTAGACAGCCAGCTGCCTCCATTTCATATATTCCCCAAGACCTTCCAGGCCCCATGTGCTCACTGGGACTGCAGTTTTATTTATGCATAATGATTTCTCCCCAAAGCACAAGCACTCTGTGTGAAGTCACTCATATTCAGGGAGTAGTAGCTAGGCATTGGGTTGTACTCTCCAATACCTTGGAAGATCTCTTCCAGGCTCTGTGCTTATAAGCACGCACATATACACAGGCACACACATGGGCAGATAGACATGTACGCATGTGCACTCCCACTGCCCATATACAGACACACTACACACAAGACACCAGACACATGAAGGCCACTAGTTCTTATGATCAGTCATTTTCTATCCAGTCTACTTTTGTGTCTTTCCAAGGGAGGCTTGCTGGGATAATTATGTAAGGAAGGATATCAGTCATTGCAGCATTCTGCTGGTTTGCACGACAAGAGAAACGAAGCAGGGGTTAAAGTGATAAATGTGATCTTAAGCCAGCTAGAGCAGCAAGGTGCTGACCCACCTGAGAGAGCCCATAACAAGTAACTTTGTGACGTGCATTGGAAACTTCCTAGCTGCTCCGGCCCTGCAGAAAGTTTCTCCACTAAAGGTAAGCATATGCGCACAGGCCATTTCCAACTTCTGAGCAGGTGGCCTTCTAAAAGTTGGTGAGAAAGTCAGGTGTTTGGAGGATCAAAATGAGTTTCCCTTCAGCAGCGGAACATAAGCTGTCTTCAGCATCCCACGCCAGCCTGTGAAGTTATTTCCTTCTTTATTGGGGGATCACACTATTAAAGGAGGGGTCAAGGTCTGAACTTGCATTTTTCTCAGCTTCCTACTCACCGTATAAACAGAACAGTTTATGCAGGAGCAATGGATCCAGTGGTAAATAAGTCACTTTCTCAGAAGAATGAAGTTGGGGGGAAGCCTTCTTCCTGGCCACACAGATTGGGAAGTTTGCCTTGGCTATCAGATGAAAAAGACAAATGCAGTGCCTACTGATTATGGCTTGTCTATAGCTTGCCTTTCTTGAAAGGGGCCTGCCATGGGAGTTGTAGGGGGTGACCCTCTATGTAGGATTCTGGCTGTTAGACACACAATTGGGAGAGGAGAATGAGAATGATTTTAGCTTCCTAACTGGGATTCCTGCCATCCTTACTCTCATAGTCTCTCCAGTAGCAAGGGTGGCTAGATTCTGCTGTCCAGCACCCTACTCAGTTGCCTCAACCCACCCTAGTGCTGTTTACACTCACCCCTCATGTTTCCTCCATGGACACTCCACATCCCAAGTGCATTTCTTCTGATCCATGGCACCCTGGTGAGCCACAGGTACCAGGAGGAGTCAGTCTCTCTCAGGGAAGCCCACAAGTGTGAGCACAAAATGCCCAGTCTCACAAGAGCATCTTAGGGAGAAACATCAATGGACAGAGGAGTCTAGAGTGAGTATGGGGCAGGAGCCAGACTGCAGGGCTCGGAGACATGGATGGACAGCTCTGCGGAGCATCAGTGGGCAGAGGGGTGTTCAGTCTGCCTGTTTGAATACCAATGGGTGTGTGATGTTACGGGTTTAGTTCCCCACTCACTAGAGATAGCATTAAGTGGTTCACACATGTGTATGTTGACACAGGTAGACAAGGAACTGGGCTTTGTTTCTGGCCCAGAGCACTTTCCCAGGCCCTGGTCAGCCCCACACTAGGCTGTGCTGGTGTTTCACCAGAGTCATAAAATTATGACCACTATCTGGGCAAAATCCCACTGTTAGCATATCTGCAATATTAGCAATGTGCATAGGGTATGTGGTAAATTAAGAACTGAGAAGAAGTTGTATTGAAAGAGGGTGGAAGGAAGCATCCCATAATGGTACCTGGCACCTTTCTAGTACCAATGACGCTGGAGAAGGTCAGCTCCTTGTGTCCAGGGACAGACAGTGACCCATTATAGCTTCAGCTAAAGTTCTAAATGTAGGCAAGACCCATATGCACTCCAAAGCAACAGGCCAGTAGATAGGAACTAGGCACAAGCAGAATGTGGTTGCTTGGTCCTAGCACTCCAGAGCTGAGGCTGGAGGATTGCTTTAAGAATGATGCCAGCTTGGATTGTAGTGAGTTTCAGGACATCTTGGGTCACAGGGTGAAACCCTTCCTCAGTACTGGAAAGAGGGAAAGAGAAAGGCACAGTATCTTAAGCAAAGAAACTATACCATATTAACTTTGATTTTTGCCAGAAAAGTAAGCAAAAATATTACTTATATTAACTAGAAAGAACACATTAAACTTCTTAGCAGAATTTCAAAAGCACAGATGGAGATGTAATTAAGTTTTTGTTTGTTTGTTTAACTGTCAGTTTTTAGTTCCCACCATTCATTTACTTCCTTTGCCCAAAACTCTGCAGTGTTTCCTTGTGACATGAAGAAGAGATTTCTGGCCTCTGGTTTGCTCTGGCCACCATTGTCTTGATATTTGGCTGAGAATCTTGCTCTTGATTCTGTTATCCATCCTATTCAAGTGCGTAGTCCACTAGAGTGATACTGTTAGAAAACTTCAAATCCTCAATAAATGAATATTTGTAATTTTCCAAAAATATTATTGGTTCTGGAGATATTTTAAATAGATTTTAAGTGAGCTATCTTTCCTCCTGATGTTAAGAATTTGATTGCTCTCTCTCTCTCTCTCTCTCTCTCTCTCTCTCTCTCTCTCTCTCTCTCTCTCTCTCTC
>JADRCD010125628.1:1643-11858 GCA_019843815.1 Montemys delectorum
TTTGTTGGAGAGAGAGAGAGAGAGAGAGAGAGAGAGAGAGAGAGAGAGAGAGAGAGAGAGAGAGAGAGAGAGAGAAGAGAAGAGAAGAGAACATGTACCTGGGCCCAGTGCAGCATGTTCTGAACAGATGTTCCTGCAGTACCCTGTGCCATATAAACATCCAAGCGACTCTGCAAAGAGATCATTTCTCATCTTGAGGCCACTCATAAGACATGCAAAGGTAACAATTATTATCCTTAAGGAAAACATATTCTACATCTGTGTGGAAATATTAACCAAAGAAGCCCATCATTAAGAACACTCTCCTCCATAGCTTGTTTCTGTCCTGGATGATGGTTCCCTTCAGCCCACAGAGGGTATCTAACTGGTTGAATTCAGAAGGCGATGTAACTTTCTTTTTGGACTCATCTCACACAGACAAAGTGTTAAACACTTCAATGGGCCTCTTCTTTACTCTGTATATATAAAAGGACATTGAAATAAGCTTTGAGGGGTTGGAGAGACGGCTCAGTGGCTAAGAGCACTGACTGCTCTTGCAGAGAATGTAGGTTCAATTCCCAGCACCCAAATGCCAGCTCACAACTGTGCATGATGCCAGTCCCATGGGGATTTGATGCCCTCTTCTGGACTCTGCAAGCACAACATGTACAGGGTACCAAACATACACATAAAATGAAAGTAAATAAGTATGAAACAAACAAATTGAAACTAAAGCTTTGCTCACAAAACATTTTGGCAACAGATCTACATGTTACAAGTCAAGTCATCACTAGATTTTAATAATGTGTTAAATATTCTGTGAAGCTTTGAATGTTTGCAAGATGGAAGACCTCTAATCCACTTAGGTTTATTTGGAATAAGACACTTTCTTTCACACTAGGAGTTCATTTTTAAATATAAGAATTACTTTTTTAGCAGTATGAGCATCAAAAACATTTTAACAGTTTTCAAAAATACATCTACTCATGATTAATCCAAAACTGCTGAAAAAAAAGTCAAAATCATAAATTGAGTTCAGAACATTGGGATTATTAGTAATATCTCAATGTTACTATTATTATTGAATTATTTTGAAGTTCCACAAAAGCTGCAGGGCTGGTTGTGTGTTGCTCTGTTCTTCCTGACATTATAATAGCCCATAATCTAGTCCTTTGCTGACAGTCCAAAAAGGGATTTGGCCAAAGAGGGTCTCTATAGTCAAGGGTATTGCTTTATTAATTTTTTTTATCAGACACTCGGATCAACTTGATTAGCTCAACCTCTGTGGCATGCTTTCAGCTACACGATATTCTTACATCCCCAGTGATTATCAAGCGTAGTTTCACTGGAGAGTTGAGATGAGAATATGGAAGGCAGCAGTTATGCTTTGCATAAAACAAGCCTTTTATAAAAAGCTTTGAGTCTGGCCACGCCGTCAGACCTGTAATCCCAAATACTCAGGAGGCTGAGACAGAAAAATAATAAATCCCAGGCTCATTTAGATTACATAATGAGTTCAAGGCCAGCCTGGCCAACCTAGAGAGAACCTCCTATCTAATTAAAGAGGGAGAGCAAGTCTTGGCAAAAGTCTCTGAGACGGATGGAGGTCGTCATCTGCTGTGTGCTACCTTTGGTTTCAAACAGTCCATGCCTAGCTGGGAGGTGAGGAGTAACCACTGAACTTTCCCTTCTTTGCCGGTCAAGTTAGCTACTTATATTTTAAAAGGAAGGGAGACCAGTTATGTTACAAGAAACAAAGAGTAAACACCCAACTCAGCACCCCTAATGCTAAGTTTTTAGCTGTTACTGAAAAGACAAATCTATCTCTTTCTGTTAGTGGAGGGGTGATTCACAAGATAAGAATTTCCAAATTGCTCATGGATGTGGGATATTTATTTTTTTAAAATAAATACTATTTGCAGTATCTAGAATCACTCCTTGAGATTCCACTTTAATAGGTCTAAAATAATCATAATTCTAATGAAAATAATGAGATTTGTTTATTGGTGTAATTTTAGCCACAGGAAGAATTTGAAGTTATGTGAGCAAGCCATTTTCTCCAGTTGTTTTTATATATAATAGTCAACTCTCAACCTTGACTTGAGTCATGAAGACACTAATTACATTTCGAAAGACAAAACAGAAGCCATCTAATGTGGCTTAGATAAAATCCAAAGTGAACTCTCAACTCCTTTGCAACAAAGTCTTTGGTTTTCAGGAAGCGATTACTTATACCTACCATGTTTAAGTTTCGGGGATCAAATCCACTTAGAGAAAAGAGGAAGTTGCTGCATATCTGCCGGAATAACTTCCGGTTGCACACTTTGGTAGCAATGAATTGATCAAGCCACGTGTGAGTGGAGAACATTTTGTCACCAAACAATACCTGAAAGATGGGCGTAGAACATCAATAACTGTCATAGATAATGGATGCCAGGAGCAGAGAACGTTTGTCCATCCAGGCAAGGACTGCAGGGCAGTAACAGTACTGGTCCTGTGTGAAACCACAAGGCTTGTGCCATTTTATCTTTGTAATACTCCTAACTCCCCTGAAACTTTTCATAAGACTTATTCATTGGGATGTTTTGGGCATGTCCCCTTAGACAGTAACCTGCACAGAGATTGGTAAAACATTTCTACATGATTCTAGATTCCCCTTCTTATAACTTGAGAAAAATTTAGTTCCTGTTTGTCTAAATTTTCGTAACTGAAAAATGGGAAAATTGGCACCGCCTAAGCAGAATCATTGTGAAGGTGATAGTTTATATCTGAAGACTATCTAATGAAGTTCTTAGAACTTAGCAAATAGTTTCAGAACAATAACTATTGTCCTAAATGGCAACTGGAACAGGCAACCTGCTTTCCTTTCATGATTCTTCGATGCTTTCCCACAAACGAAAGCTTCACCTTAAGCACTGCATGGCTACTGATGAGATCTCACATAAGCATGCAAGGATGCTGAACAGACTTTGACGCTAACAATCTATTACATCACTACACAAGAAAATATTGAATCCCCATGTATATCCCATGTATATTAGTCAAATCTTGCTTTTATTTTATCAGAGTGAATTTCATATTATTAGGGTAACAAATTATAGGGGAGATGAAAGGTCAATTTTATTTCTTAAAAGTTTTAGATACAACCATTTACTATAAAAACTGTCAAAGATTTCTTCTGAAATCCTTTATTAATGGACTATTACAACAACAACTGAACAAGAATAATGCATATTTACCTTTATCGCAATAATGCACTATAAGTTTTTATCCTTTCTTTGGTAAACTAGAGCCAGTAAATTTCTATGTGACATAACTTACTTCAGTTCTCAGTTTGAAAACTGTTTTGTATTATAGAAATTTGTGTTTAGTAAAAACATTTACTAGTCTATGAAACTTCGATAGAACACACACACACACACACACACACACACACACACACACAAGACAGCATGGTCTTATTAATAGGGATTTCTATCAAAGATGAAGAAAACAGAGAGAAGGAGAAAGAGAAGTAGGAGGAGAGGAGACAGAAAGTATAACAAGATGGGGAGAGGAGGAGGGAGAAGAAAAAAGTAATGCAGCGGAAGAATGGCATTCAATTAAGTGCAGGCTTCTCAATTCTGCAGGTCAGAAGGCAATAAGAGGCCATTGCAAAAGTCATCTCATTCATCCTGTCCTGTTCTTCATTTTGTCCTAATTACTACACAATTCTAGAAAGTACTCCACTCACCAAACTATAATCCAGTGTAAATGTCCCTATCATAATTTCGTAATCATGACAACATATATCCACACTGCAAATTTATGTTTTAAAAGAATACTGACACGTATTCAGTGTTCTATGTGTGAAAACCTGAATTCCCACAGGAATAAGTAATTCAACTACAAAGCGTATCTAATCTGATTAACTTCATGCTTTTATATTCTGTTCATTAATACTGTTTCTGTACCTACATTGGAAAGTGCACATGACATGAAAAAGCCAGTATGGTTACGTATTCAGCTACAAAAATACAGGAAGAAAGAGGCCATATTTATCTCACAGGCTCTTGGTCTTTGTTCAGCTTTCCCAAATGCAAGGAGAAACAGCATAGGAGTCTCATCTTACTCCACTCCTATGGCCATTACTATGCATTACCCAACGACAAAGAATTACCCGTTCATCCAGACATAAAGAAGAGTGTAGTATAATACTGCAGAAGTCCAGGGCTCCTTTAAAGAGGGACACATTACTGTGCACAAGCAATGAGCTTGATCCTGGAGAGAGCATGTTTGTCACGTGGTAATAGGCACACAGTTTCCTGTAAGAATCTTTGCACCATTGTGAGAATTGGGCCGTTTTTGTTTTGTTAAAAACAAACAAACAAACAAACAAACAAAATCAACACCCCTTCATATTGTGACTGTGGGCAAAACAGATATGATGCTTCTATATGTCCTTTCAATGACGATACCACCTTGACAAATGCTACACACTGTATTAATGTGGACACATGACTTGCCTAACAAGACATTGTATGTGTTACTTCTCCAATGGTCTACTCGTCTGGGCAAGTATCTAGGTCTGGGATTTTCTGGCCAATGTTGAAGAAGTTATGAAGCTACATTTGATAAAGTATGCCTATGGCCCCTGCACCTGGGTGGCAGAGGCAAGGAGGATTGCCACAAATCAGATACCTGGTTTCTATAGCAACTTTCAAGCCAGACAGGCCCAAACAAAACACTCCTACCTTCCAAACAGCAGAGAAAAGATTGCATATAATTAAAACCATTAGTTTCTTTTTAGTTGCCCAATAATAATAATATTGAGGTTTAGCTCTGGCACTCATTCACAAAATGGCCAGTGGTATCATTGTTGAATTCTTCCAAGCATCTATAGAAGAGTTAATACCAATTTTTCTGAAAGCATTCAAGTTCAAAAAGAAGGATGTCTTCCAAATTCATTCTATGAAGCCAATCCTATTATGATACCCAGACAAGGAAACGACAAAACAGAAATTACAAATAAATATTCTGATGAAAGGATGGAAATATATGAAACCTAACAAATCAATTTTAACACATGGAAAAGATAATTTATTCCAATCAACTAGCATTCATCAAAATTAGCAAGAGTCAAAATATGCAAATGAAAAAGCATGCTATGACAGACCAGCAGGGTGAAAGACAGCAGCAGCAGCAACATCAACAGGAAAAAAACCACCAAGCAGACATATTATTGGTCTGGTGGGTGGTCTCAGCAGGTAAGGGTACTTGTTTAAGCCTAGTGATCTGAATTTGATCCCTGGGACACATGTTGGAAGAGGAGAACTAACTCCACAATGTTGTTCACAAACCAACCCACATACACTTCATGTCATGCATCCTCTTCCAATAATAAATTACAAAAGCATGTTACCACCTCAATAGATTCAGTAACTTTTGGATACACTTGAACATTCTATTCTTTCATGATAAAAACTTTGAACAAATTAACATGAGAGGGATGTATGTCCAGCATAATCAAATTCATACATAATAATCCCACAGCTAGCATCATCACAAATGAGGGAACCTGCAAGCTCTCTAGGATCAGGAACAAGATGATTGTCTACTGTTATCACAATATATAAACCAGGAGTGAAAGTCCTCAATGGAGCAATGAAGCAAGGCAAAGAAACAAAAAGCATCATTTATCTACTTCCTATCCATCTCTGTTTATTGAGAAAGGTATTTCATACAGAGATCCACCTGAACTCAAATTCATTCTGTAGCCAAGGTTGGCCTGAAACTTACCATCCCCCTGCCTTACACTCCTGACTTCTGAGGGTATGGACATGTACTATCAGACTTGATCATTTCTACAATTTTGAAAGAGGAAATTCAACTTGTCATCATTTGCATATGGTATGATCACACATATAGAAAATATCACAGATTGCCACAAATGTAAGTCAGATGCAGATATTTACACCCAATCAATGGACAGAATCAGGTGATCCCTGGGGTTAGATTAGGGAAAAACTGAAAGAAGCTGAGGATGAGAGCGAACCTAGAGGAAGACCAGACGTCTCAACTAACCTGGAACCCTGGGATCTCTCAGACACTATGCCACCAACCAGGTAGCATACACTAGCTGATATGAGGCCCCCAACACATATACAGCAGAGGACTGCCTGGTCTGGACTCAGTCAGAGAAGATACACCTAACCCTTGAGAGACCTGGAGCTTCAGGGAATAGGGAGGTCTGGTGGGCTGGGGAGGGTGGGGGAATATTCTCTTGGAGATGGGGGTAAGGGTGGGTGAGGAGGTGTAGAATATGGAACAGTAAGAGGGTGGACAGGGAGGGGGATAAAATCTGGACTGTAAAAAAGATTAAAAATAATAAAAAGAAAGAAAAACAATTAGTACTAATAAATGAATTCGACATAAAATCAATATGTGGACATCAGTAGCTTTTCTACATTCCAATAGGAAATTATTCTAAAAAGGAAATAAAGAAAGCATTCTCATTTAGGATAACTATGAAAAAAAAAGAAAATATCTTAGAATATACTAACTAGCAGGAAAAATTTTCTACAATGAGACATATAAAGTGGATACAAACAATCAAAGAGAACATAAAAACTAGACATGCCATTTGCATGTATTAAAAGACCCTATTAAAAATAACTGAAATGTAATTCCTATCAAAATAACCACCTTATCTTCATAGAATAAGAAAAACATTCTAAAATTCATATGGAAGCTTAAACAGCTAGAACAATATTGAGAGAAAAAAAAGTTGGAGACATACTACCTGATCTGGTGATGTAATACATTGATAGTGATGTTATGGCATTGACATACGAACACACAGGCCAATGGAAGAGAATCTGAAGAGACTAGAAATAATGCCACATGTGACAGCCATGTGGCCTAGGAACACTCACTGGGAAAGAGTAGTCTCTTCAATATGTCATGCTGAAAAGACTGTATGTGCACGTGCAGGAAACTGAAGCTAGTCCTCTTCCTGTGCAGAAAAATAAAACTGAAAACAGATAAAGTGTGCATACAAAACCTGAAACTCTCAAAAGAAAGTATAGGAAACGTGTTTTGGGAAGTTGGAATTATCAAGGGATTTAAAAATAAGATTCCCCACACCATTGGAAATCGTGGTGGTTTGAATATGCTTGGCTCAGGGAGTGGCACTATTTGGAGGTGTGGTCTTGTTAGAGTAGGGGCAGCCTTGTCGGAGAAAGTGTGTTACCATGGGCGTGATCTTTAAGACCCTTGTCCTAGCTGCCTGGAAGCCACTCTTTTTCTGTCTGCCTTTGGATGAAGATGTAGAACTCTCAGCCTCTCCAGCCCCACATTGGTCTGGGTACTGCCATGCTCTTGCCTTGATGATAATGAACTGAACCTCTGAACCTGTAGCCAGAGTTGCCTTGGTCATGGTGTCTGTTCACAGCAGTAAGACCCTGACTAATACAGAAACAAAATCAAAAGTAGTCAAATGGGATTTTATGAAATTGGGAGGCTTCTGAATAGCAAAGGAAACAACAAATGCTCAGATGTAAAGGGAGAGAATATTTGTAAATTACACATCTGTTGTGGTTGGCATTCAAAATATGGCAGGAATTCAGTTTAGTGACATAAAAATGTGATTAAATGGGGGCTAGAATTAAATAGATGTTTCTCAAAAGAAGATGCATAAACAATCTTCAAGTGTGTGTAAAAGAAATGCTCAGCCATCAGCAGAAAAGCAGATCTCAAAACCACAGGGAGTTACTTCACTCCACTTAAAAAACCCTTTATCAAAAGTACTGCAGATGACAGGTACTGAGGATATGGGAAAAGGGAACTGAAGTTGGAACCAGAATAGGATTCCTCAGAAATATGAAGTCAGGGCTCACTTTAGCTATGATTAGAAGGTGATGCTGGAGAGATGTTCTGTAGACAGAGGTAAAGACCCTAGAGCAGGAGGCATCAGGACAAGTTCCCTGAGCTCACTGATAAGACAGGTCATCAGCAAACCTCTGTGGAACCTAGATCACCGTTTACATCACTATTTTATAGATGCCAAGGCTTCTTTTGGTATCTATGGAAACAGAGATTTACAGTTCCTCTCCGCTTTAGAGAAATTCACATACCTTGACAGCTTTCCTGGAAAGGGTGGTTAATTTTTTCATTGGGCTTCGAGTGTATTTTACTGTGACCACTGGAGCTAGTGCGAAGAACAGCCTAATCTTGTTAGCCAGCTCTGGATTCGTAGAGAATGCTATGAACGCTGCAGGGAAAGAAGACATTAGCTCACACAGACTTCCAATTATCTCAACATTGCAAATCCTTATAAAGGTAGCTATACTTAAAACAAAGCAAAACAAACTGTGAGGACTATTAATGAGGAGGAATTTTTAAATTTCTCAAGGGTACAATTGGGTCTTTCTTGTATTCTTCTGGGTGAGGATTCAGTGATATTCTGTGGAGCATATATATTAAATGCACGGAACCATACTAGCTTTAGCTTTGATGTAATATGAATCATCTTGACTCAATAGCTGTGAACGTTACCTCCTCTAATGAATCAGAGTTTCTTAAATATGTAAGGATAGCAATCTACAGAGAATGACTGTTCTATGTGTATATGAGATTATATATGCATGTACATATATATGTATGTTGTTTCATATACACTAAAATATTATGCAGAAAATATATAAATGAATCTCAAAGAGCTAGTTGGTATTTTTATCCTTTGGGAAAAAAATTCCTGAATATGATAATCAAAGAACTATGGATATTGCAGTCTCAGAAATTTGCATTTTTTCAACAGGAAGAAAGCAGTGAAAGGCCCAAGATGCTTTGTAGCTCTATCATCATGCTCTCTAGCTTGACTCATGGTCTTACTAGCAAGGAGAGATGGTTCAGTGACTAAGAGCACTGGTTGCTCTTCCAGAGGTCCTAAGTTCAATTCCCAGCAACCATGTCGTGGCTTGAAACCATCTGTAATAGGATCTGATGCCCTCTTCTGGTGTGTCTGAAGAGAGCAACAGTGTACTCACATAGATAAAATAAATAAATAAACCTTTAAAAAAGAAAAGAGGAGTGTTCCTCTTTCCCTACAACCTCACCAGCATCTGCTGTCACCTGAATTTTATATCCTAGCTATTCTGACTGGTGTGAGGTGGAATCTCAGGGTTGTTTTGATTTGCATTTCCCTGATGACTAAGGATGTTGAACATTTCTTTAGGTGCTTCTCAGCCATTTGGTATTCGTCAGTTGAGAATTCTTTGTTTACCTCTGTACTCCATTTTTAATAGGGTTATTTGGTTCTCTGGAGTCTAACTTCTTGAGTTCTTCATATATACTGGATATTAGCTCTCAATCAGATATAGGATTGGTAAAGATCTTTTCCCAATTTGTTGGTTGCCGTTTTGTCCTATTGACAGTGTCTTTTGCCTTATAAAAGCTTTGCAATTTTATGAGATCCCATTTGTTAATTCTTGATCTTAGAGTATAAGCTATTGGTGTTCTGTTCAGGAAAATTTCCCCTATGCCTATGTGCTCGAGGCTCTTCCCTACTTTCTTTTCTATTAGTTTGAGTGCATCTGGTTTTATGTGGAGGTCCTTGATCCACTTGGACTTGAGCTTTGTACAAGGAGATAGGAATGGATCAGTTTGCATTCTTTGGGACTGCAAACTGTACAACCACTCTGGAAATCAGTTTGGCAGTTCCTCTGGAAATTGGACATAATACTACCAGAGGACCCAGCTATACCACTCCTGGGCATATACCCAGAAGTTTCTCCAACATGTAATAAGGACATATGCTCCACTATGTTCATAGCAGCCTTATTTATAATAGCCAGGAACTGGAAACAACCCAGATGTCCCTCAACAAAGCAATGGATACAGAAAATGTGGCACATCTACATAATGGAATACTACTCAGCTATTAAAAACAATGAATTTATGAAATTCTTGGGGAAATGGAGGGATCTGGAGAATATCATCCTGAGTGAGGTAACTCAATAACAAAAGAACACACATGGTATGCATTCTCTGATAAGTGGATATTAGCCCAGAAGATCGGAATAAAGCACAAACCACAAATCATAAGAAACTCAAGAAGAAGGAAGACCAAAGTGTGGCTACTTCGTTCCTTCTTAAAAGGGGGAACAAAATACCCATGGAAGGAATTGTAGAGACTAACTATGGAGCAGAGACTAAAGGAAGGACAATTCAGAGATTGCTCCACCTGGGAATCCTTCC
>JADRCD010125632.1:7822-22551 GCA_019843815.1 Montemys delectorum
AGAGAGAGAGAGAGAGAGAGAGAGAGAGAGAGAGAGAGAGAGAGAGACAGAGACAGAGACAGAGACAGACAGAGACAGAGAGACAGAGAGAGACAGAGAGGGAGATATTAAACATACAAAATCTGGATCTTAATAAGAAAGCACTTCAATTAATTTGTTTATAATCATAACTCAAACTTGTGTGTGAATCATTGCATGAGAATTACTGTTAAGCTAACTTAATTTAGTATATTCACCTCAAGTAAGATCTATATATATTTGCTGAATCCTAAAGCTACATTTCTGTCCTCTGAGGGGTAAAGGAAGACTGTAAGATATTGAATACTTAACACTGCTATAATATTGCATCATCATCAGTCCATAATTTTTGAAGCATTTCTTGAAATGAACTGTGTCAGGAACAGGAGGTAACACTGCTCAGTTCTCTACTGCAGAGGGCTGCTTTTGTAGAGCAGAAGTGCCTGTTAGCCTCAGGAGTTGAAGCTATCTCCAAAGCTGTCCCTGTACTAGCTGGGCTGCCTTGTTGGGGCTCGGTGGGAGAGGAAGTTCCCAGGCTTGGAGAGATTTAGAGTGCCAGGGTTGGGGGGAATACACAGGGGTCCTCCCCTCACCCAGAGGAGAAGGGGAGGGCAGGGAGACAGTGATCAGGATGTTAAGTGAATAAGAACAATAAATAAATACAAAAAAGGTAGAAACAAAAGAACAGATTAATTGGTCCTTAGGGAAGTTACAAAATATTTTAAAATTGTATTTATACTACTGCACACCTCCATTGTAGTAAAGACTATCATTATCTTGAATAATAACAACAATAACAACAACGAAAAGATTCTCTGTAAGACACATATTACATGGTTCCTGATATGCACCATGACAGTGACTGGGAATACTGTGGATACTAGAGCAGACCTGTTCTTAGAACTCTGCTATTGGGTGATGTGCATTTTGGACTTCCTCATAGGGTTGGCCAAATATCTTCCGCAATATGAGGCTTCCCTCTCTTTATGAAGAGTTCAGACCTGAATCTGATGCACAAGTTCTTCCTGTTTTAAATTTTGCTCATTTAGATAATAAAAAGGAATCTGTAATAAGCCAGTACACTTCTGCTTCACTCTGGGTACCACTTTCTAGGGGAATTTAAAATGATATAATTAAATTTGTATTTTAAGATTAAATGAGACAGAATATCATTTCTGAATTTATTTGATCACATATTAATTAATGAATTGGGCATCATACCGGGTGTATGAGCTTAGCCTGAAAAACACAGGAAATCTGTGGTAAGCCACAGTTAGTAACAAATAATGTACTCATTTACAGGTAGACAATAACCTGGTTATGGTTTGTTGGAAATTTCTTCCTTGAACTGGAAGAAAAATAGAAATATTCAGATCAATTATGTTAGCATCAGGGCCTCCAAGCCTGTGACATCGCGTGGGCAGGCCTCACAGACCCATTGCCAAGGCAACAGCCACCATATTCCCAGAATCCATTGAGCTTACCTCTACCTAAGGCCAATATTTCAGAACACACACACACACACACACACATACACACACACACACACACACACACACACACACACACACACACACGTACATACACAGGGGAATATTCTCTCTCTCTCCCTCCTTTCTCTCTGCTACTGCCCCATCTATCCCTCTCAATTAAACCTCTTACATGTGGAACTGTTTGGGCCTAGTGTGTGGTATGTTCTGATGCGACCTGCTGTTCTAACATATCAAATTAGACTATAAATTTTTTTTCTTTAACACACAACCATTCATTGAACTGAGTACACTGTCCCCAATGAAGGAGTTAGAGAAAGGTTCTATGGAGCTGAAGGGTTTGCAGCCCCTTAGGACGAACAACTATTACTAACTAGTACCCTCAGAGCTCCCAGGGACCCAACCACCAATCAAGGACTATACAGGGTGGGACTGAATGTTCTGGCAGCATGTGTATAGTAGAGGATTGCAAATTTGATCATCAATAGGAGTAAAGGACCTCGGCCTTGTGAAGGTGCTGTGCACCAGTGTAGGGGAATGCCAGGGCCGATAAGTGGGAGAGGGTGGGGTGGCAGGCATGAGGAGGGGGGAGGCAAAAGAAGTTTGTTCTTGTTGTTTTTGTTTGTTTGTTTGTTTTTTGGAGGGAAACCTGGGAAAGGGAAAATTTACATGTAAATAAAGAAAATATCTAAAAAAAAAATAAAAATAAAAAAAAATATAAATCAAGCTTAATTTTGTATTTTTTCCCTCAAATCATGCATAGTTACTCTAAGTAGATACATTCTACATATGCTGTCTTTATTCATGGTCCTTTTAAAATTATATTTTTATTATTTTAATTTATGTATGTGGAAAATATATATATATAGTTACCAGTTTCAGTGGAGGCTAGTGATGAGCTGAGTTCTAGAATCTTCTCAAAAACTAGAAATGTCTACAGTGTTGATGTGTAGTCAGTCCACTCTTGGATTTAGATCACCAGATGACATCTATACAGGGGTTCATAGGAAGATAAAGATAACCTAGAAGAAACAAAGTATCACTATGTAGCCAAATGTGTCAAAAATGCTTTGTTATTAGATGGTATAATCCTCAAGTTCCAACCTAAGACACATTAGAATAATAATACATGAGGCTTCAAGGAATCTAAGAGGTGACTCAATATATTGTGATGGAAAAAAAAATGAAGTTCATATAAAATATACTCAGTCACTTCGTTGACAATTTGCCCAAGTACGCAGACTACTGTGCCCATCCTGGATGTGAGTTGGCTATAACTGTTATGAAGTTGGATGTATTCAAGGCTTTGTCAGAACAGGAGAAAGAACAGCTTGTTGGCTGCTATAGTGCAATGCCTGGTTGCTGCTTCTGTGACCTTTCTGTCCGTCTGTCTGTGTGTTGTCATACTTATTACCTATGACACTTTCATAGTCTTAGTCTTGGTTTTCCTAAGATAAAAAACATCCAATAAATTCCAAGCTTCAAAACAGCAGATGCTGTATTACATGTGGTTTAAATGAGTTAAAATAGTGCAAATTGTGAATATGTTAAATATTAAATTACTAATAATCAGTTGGTAAAATAAGCCTGAAGTTTAGCTGATATTAGAGATGATTCATGAGCCACTAGTAGAAACTAAAGTCCCTGAAGACAAATAGGCATGTAGTCAATGAAAACACATTAATAAATCAATATATATACCTGCTTTCAGAAGCATGGGGCATCTGAGGTGTGGTGAGGCTAAGCTTATCTATCTAGCTAACTAAGTGGCAATGCATCTCCCACACAGGAAAAGGCAGGGCTCACATAGTTTTTAAAGAGTTTACACCTTGTTTTGAAGCTGACCCAGTCAAATTAAAGTCTAGGAATATGATCAGAATGTGCAGCAAAAAAAACCTGTCAGATTTATTTGATTAGCCAAGTCCCAGTTAAGTGAATGGTTACAATTTAAAAATGGTGTGCACAGTTTGTGTTTATTAAAACAAAGTATAAACAAATAAGTAGACAAAAGAAACTCTCTTGGGCAAGAACAGCATAACAGGACTCCTTTTATGTATACTGGTATCTCACAAAAGAGTGGTACATCATAATTCAAAAGAATCAGTCTTTGTCCAATTATCTTATATAAGCCTTCATATTGGTGACACGACAAAATATTGTACATTTTGCCACATATTTATAGGATAAGAAAATAGCAACCAATTATTTACCTATACAATTATTTACCTATAATACTTTCTATTCCAACAAAGATTCTATGTAAGTCAGACCTCCACTCATCTTTTGAGTTATATAAAAATGAGCAAAACTGTCTAAGTGTCCATTTATGTGTTAATGCTCTCAAGTGGGAACTGATTTCTTCAGTTTTGATTGTTTCCCTTCATGTGGAGAGAGAATACTCCAGAGAAATGAAAAGACTTCTAACACAAAGTAAACAGCATGAGCACATTCAGCTGACCACAGGATGCTGCCTCATCTCTGCTGGACTAAAACTTCAAACCCATTAACAGGGCGGAGGCATTCCAGCTTCCTGAGTCAAAAGTTCAGCTGCGCACGTTACAGGATGCGCCCCACCTCTAATGTTCTCTAATGCCCAGAAGTCATTTCCATTCTCAGGGCACAGTGGTCAATAACTGCCTTGATTCTGAACCCATACACTGTCGCATAAGAGCCTATTTGGCCCATTAATTGGCAAAGCAGCAGTGATTCTTAGGGAAAAATAAATAAATAAATACTGTTTTGAAATCTAAAAAGATGTGTTTTTCGTTTGAAGTTGAGAATGACTGTGGTGAGGAATTAGTGGTGCCTGTTTGTGTGGCCTTTAATCCTTCTGTTTCCCAATCCATTAGGTGCTGCCGGCCAATCTGGGCCTCCCTCAACTCTCGAGAGAAACTGGGTCCTAGTCAGGTCGACGAGGAGTAGGCGAAGAAATGATGGCAGAGACTACACATGAAGTATAGGATCTGAATGTATTTCTTAAAAATGGCATCAGATTTTTACAGTCATTGAAAAAGAGAAATGATAAATCTGGCAGCTTAGTAATTAAGGTACATTTGAGGCCTCCTGAAACATACTGAGTCTAAAGTAACTGCCATCTCCTCTGGATAGGCACTGCATCCCCCCTCCCCTCCCCCCACCCCTGGCCCAAGCACTCTGGGCCCCGGGGGACTGCGGCCTAAGTTCTAGTTCGAGTCTCAGTCCAAGAGAGAGTCCAAGAGAGTCCAAGAGAGAATCCAAGAGGGAGCACAAAGTGAGAAGTAGGCTTATATGGTATACAGGAAACAGGGCGAATGACAAGAGTCACGTAGATGGGCGGGAGTCAAAAGGATCAGAGTGTAGGACTGAAGTCATGTAGGCAAGTGACCGATACACAAGGTGGGTAGGTAGGTAGCCAGGTGTGGAGCAGGCGAAAGAGAGCAATGGTGCCCTCTCCGCTGGGGCTAATTTGGTATTCCTATACTAATTCTCTGCTTCTGCTGGAGGCAAGACTAGGAGAATCCAATCTAGCATTTCCTGTTAATTCTCTGGGTCTCCCTAGCTGGAGGCACGCACCTGGAAGTTCTGACCTAACCAAGCGGTCTAGCTAATGTCCTTGAGTTTCTAATATGTAAAACAGTTCTGACTATTGTGAGGCTGCCCTAAGGAATGAGGAATGAGCTTGACCTCTGTTGCTAACTCTAAGGGCAGAACCTGTCTTGACAAGCAGATTCCTTGAGAGAAATTCCAAGCTAAGGATAGCTTGGAATTAAATTAGGATATATTGGAAACATCGTGCTGGCCAGGAAACAATGCCCAATCTTAGCCATAAACGAATCATTTCTTGGGTTACCTTTATGCCTAAATATGAGGGAATTTTGACGATTGGAAAGACTGATCTAGAAGACTGATCTAGTCTGAGTTAGGAGATGCCAGCGACTACCTTGAATAGCCAGGAGGCACAGGCACCCTTTTGGGTCCTTAATGCCTCTTGCCCTTGATCAGGTTTTTATGCCCAATACTGCAGACGTGACTGGTGTAGACAAGTGTGTGTGGCAATTAGGAATAGCTCTGAAGTAGGCCAAATTAGCTACATCATAGTATGAGATTACCACTCTTTTGTTACATTTGTAGCCACTGGAGGAATAACTTGGGAAGACATCCTGGTTTGTCTAACTGGACTTAACCAGCAATTTTTCCAAATGTCACTCTCCTTAGGAAAATGACTACATGTTCTGAATAATCATTACAGACATAAATACATAGAGAAATAACTTTTAGTCTCTGGTTATCTTTCTAAATTATCATCAATTTTAGCATATGTATACTCCAATTTATGCTCATAAGCACATACATTTACATGTTTTAAACATGTGTTACATAGCAATTCAGTTTAACCACTGCTCATTAAGGATAACAATCACTCGACAGCCTCTGGATTAATGATAGTTAAGTTATTAATGTGGGTCAATATTGCCAATATTTTTCAGGCATAGGTCTGTAGAAAGGTTATGTGACTATAAACTTTAAATATGTATGCATGTATATATGTATATGCATATATATAATATACTTCACAAAATTTGGAAATTGTTGCTTGTCCTGATTTGCGTAGTACATAAAATATATCTGTTCTTAAAACATAACTTCAGAGGTGATATCTGATTGCATCTATACTTTTCTACTTATATTACAGTCTCAACTTTTGTGGAAAAAAATGGATATCATATTATATACAAGTGAGGCAGCTGACAGTGAACCTCATATCATATTATACTTATACCAATGAATTATTATGTTCATAAGTCTTTCAATGATGAAAGAAATGTAGCTATGACTCAGAAAAGGTGGCTGTGTCATTTGGACAGCCATCTTATCTTACTTAATTGGTTATTGATAGTATATTCTAACAAGATATTTTAAAGCAAAACACATGCTAGTAAAACATACTTATCTCACTGAATATATTTATAAGTATTTGGAAATAAAATATTATACTATATAATTATACACCTTAGAGTTTTATACTTAACTAAAAATAAAGGTTTGGTGTGGGTATGGAATGCCTTTAATCTCATCACAAATGAGATAGAACCAGAGGATCTCTGGTATTCATGGGCAACTAGGTCTATAGAAAATTTCTGATAAGCAAGGGCTACATAGTAAGCTCTGTCTCAAAAAAGAAAATTAAAAAACAATTCCAGCAACACAGAAAGGTACCACGTACTTCAAAGTTATTAATAAAAAAGATTAATTTCATTGACATCACTAAATATTTTCCACATTAAAATAATATGTTTTGCCTTTGTTATTCCTAAATATACATACAAGGACATCAGAAATGTTTGTTGATTCATTATTTTTATAATTTTACTATTAAAAATATCTGAATTGAAATTGAAATATTACCTCTGATTTTACCAATTGAGACACTTGCAATGCCCATTTTCAAGAGAAAAAAAATCAATATCAGGCATCAACTTAATTCAGACTAGTGAATGAGAAAATAAGATTTTAATGTATTTAATGTTCAATAGTTCCCAATATTGAATGTTATAACAAACATTTTTAGAATGATTATACAATTTATGCACTGTATGCAATTATTACATAGTTTCTAAAAAACTAATATTGCAGTACATGGGGACAAAAATATTTCATAATACACACATCTGTTCTATAGCTTTCCAATAAAGACACATTCTAGAGTTTTCTGATTTTCTGCCTTAAAGCTTGTTTGCCATGAATTTTTATGAAATATTTGTTTTGGTATTTCATTTTACAAAACAACTACGATGTGTTCTTCTTTAATGAATTTCTTATATTTTACCTCCGTAGTTATAATACTTATAAGTACAAAGCAATGGCAGGCTGTACAGACATGATTTAATTAGTCAGTGTTAAAAAAAATGCAGCAACCTGATTTAGTACACTTTGGATTTGGCCCCAAGGACACCAGTGAAAGACCCCCAGAGTAGGGGAGACCCTCACTCAAGTCTCGGGATGACACGACCACCCAATAACTTACGAGAGACCGATCTTGCTGCCATCACATGAGGTTTATTCAGGCCAGATCTGGGGTCGAACTCGTAGCTTAACAGGCCAGTGGAGTTCGACCCAGAGCACCAAGAGTAAGGGGTATTTAAAGGGAAAAACCACAAAGGGGGGGGGGGTGAGGGGGTTACCAAGGATACATAACATAAAAGCAGTGGAAGATTCTATAGAGACCCACTCTCTAGTTGAGTCAAGGTCACAAGGAAGTCATCCTGCCCATTTATTGTCTAGAGGAATGTCATCTTCTTCTACCTATCAGCAGGGTGGAGAGCCTCCTGAACCAGTTGACCTTCATTCCTAGTTCCGCCCTCATTGGCCCTCATTGTAGTTCCGCCAGGAGGGGTTGGTCTCAGGAACCAGAGCCCTAAGGCTCTGAGTTAAGCCAAGTTCCTGGAACCAGATCTCAGAACTGGCTGACCTGCATTCTTAGTTCTGCTCAGTCTGCTAGGGGTCATAAAAAACTTGTTTTTATATTTTTCACCAGGACTGAGGTGTCATCACCAGTTCTCCATCTCTAGGCCACACTTCTTCATGAGCATTTGATGCTAGTCAAAATCAGTTCTCTAATATGGTACTGGATCCTTACTGGGTCATCTCTTCTGAGATTGCAGGTGAAAGCTTTCTTTTCTTTTTCTTTTTTTCTTTTTTTTTTTTCACTTTTTAAAAATTAAATATTTTCTTTATTTACATTTCAAATGTTATCTCCTCACCTGGTACCTGGTTATCCCTCCGAAAAAATATCAAAAACAAAAACAAAGACAAAACACAAACCCTGTTTCCTCCCCCCTTCCCCTGTTCACCAACCCACCCTCTCCCACTTCCTGGCCCTAGCATTTACCTACACTGTGGTATAGAACCTTTACAGGGCCAAGGTCCTCTCCTCCCATTGATGACCAACTAGACTATCCTCTGCTATACATGTGCTGCTGGAGCCATGAGTCCCCCCATGTGTACTCTTTGGTTGATGGTTTAGTCCCTGAGAGCTCTGAGGGTACTAGTTAGTTCACATTGTTGTTCATCATTGTTGTTCAGCTCCTTCGGTCCTTTCTCTAGCTCCTTCATTGGGAACCCTGTGCTCAGTCCAATGGATGGCTGTGAGACTCTACTTCTGTATTATTCGGGTACTGTCAGAGCCTCTCAGGAGACAGCTATATCAGGCTCTTATCACCCAGCACTTGATGATATTCATAATAGTGTCTGGGTTTGACAATTGAATATGAGAAGGATCCCCAGGTAGAGCAGTCTCTGAATTGTCCTTTCAGTCTCTGCTCCCTAGTTTGTCTCTGCAACAACTTAGATGGGTGTTTTGTTTCCCTTTCTAAGAAGGAACAAAGTATCCACACTTTGGTCTTCCTTCTTGAGTTTTTTGTGGTCTGTGGACTGTATTTTGTGTATTCTGATCTTCTGGGCTAATAACCCCTTATCAGAGAGTACATGCCATGTGTGTTCTTTTGTGATTGGGTTACCTCTCTCAGGATTATATTCTCCAGATTCATCTATTTCCCTAAGAATTTCATAAATTCATTGTTTTTAATAGCTGAGTAGTACTCCATTGTGTAGATGTACCACACTTTCTGTATCCATTCCTCTGTTGAGGTATATTTGGGTTGTTTCCCTTTACAGGGTTTTATAAATAAGGCAGTTATGAACATAGTGGAGCATGTGTCCTTATTACATGTTGGAGCCTTTTCTGGGTATATGCTCAGGAGTTGTGTAGCTGGGTCCTCTGATAGTACTATGTCCATTTTACTGAGGAACCACCAAACTAATTTCCGGAGTGGTTGTACCAGTTTGCAATCCCACCAGTAATGAAGGAATGTTCCTCTTTCTCCACAACTTCTCCAGCATCGCTGTCACCTGAATTTTTTTGATCTTAGCCATTCTGACTGGTGTGAGGTGGAACTTCAGTGTTTTTTTAATTTGCATTTCCCTGATGACTAAGAATGTTGAACATTTCTTTCAGTGCTTCTCAGCCATTTCTTAAACCAGGAAACAAAGTCAGGAGAGAAACACCCATTCACAAGTGCTGTAGCTCATTTCTTTGTGGGATTTTGGCCATTAATATCCTCAATGCTAGAAATGATTTTCAAACTTCATAGTACACACACACACACACGCACACACACATTTGTATTGTATGTCTCTATAATATATATATGTATATATATACATAAACATGTATATAAATACACATATGTATATGTATACATATATATATTATGTGCACATATTTGCATACTTTCTCAATCTTTTATGTTATAAACTATTTGGTAAATGTGATCCCAGTACACTTCACAACAATGAGCTTGTTATAGAGTGGGCTACACAATGAAATATGATCTTTTTGTTGACTCAATGTGTACTTTTTAGATTCAACTAACCACAGGTCAAAGATACAAGAAAACCTTTGTATGCACTAAACCCACTCTGAATTTTCATTATACTTTAAACAGTCCTGTGTAACATCTATTTTAAGAAATTGTCATGACACAAAGCATTGTAAATTAGTTAAAGATACTTTCAAGTATTCAGAAGGATCTGCACAGGTTAGGGACAAACACTCTCCTATTTTATAAAAGGGACTTCAAAATCTAAGTATTTTTGTATTTTCAATACTTCTTGGAACCTTTTCCCAGAGTATGTGAAGGACAACTGTATATGCAGATGGTCTTGACTCAAATGTGAGGTTACCTGTAAACTTGTCTTTAGTTGTGTTTAATATACCTACACTTTTAAATACTGCTGCTTGGCAACAAAATCCAGATGTATCCAGACTTAGAACATTTAACTGAAAGTTATCAAATTTACCAAACTGTAAAAGTTATATTCAACAGAAATGGCGTTTTAAGGGCCAATCTTTAACCTTCGATATACAGTGTGATACTGTATAATGATTGCAGTGTAACAAGAGACTTCCGAGTCTAGCAGCATCTATCCATTCCAGAGAAACCACTGTTGGCCACTTAAGTCAATGATTCATGGGTAGCTGCTGCTTGTAGCTGGAACCCAACTTCAGAGTGAGCATCTGTAGTCCTAGAAAAGAAAATAATTTAAAAGTTAAAGTATAACTTTTATTTGTGTTTGTGTGTCATACCTATGGGTGTGGTATGTATGTGTATAACTGTTCTTGTGACTATTCAAATTGCAGAGGCATAAGCTTGTACACATGCTTGTGTGTAGGCCACAGGTCAATGGAGGGAGATGCCCTGCTCAGATAGATGCTTTGACCTTATCTTCAGAGACGTAGTTCACTGAACCTGTAGACTGTACTTCTGCCTAGCCTCTGCCGAGTGACCTCCTGGCATCTGTGTCTCTGCATCTGAGCAGCAAGGGTACAGCTGCTTGTTACTCTAAGAAACCAATTACTGCCCACTGTCAATAGAAGATGCTCTTAGAGTATAGAGGAGTTACAAACAAGTGGGAGGCACTAAGTCCTCCCTCCCCTGATGGAAATAGGAACCAACTGTTCACGGGTCTGAAAGGGAAGACCTTACAGGTGGCAGCAGGAAAGGAGGGACAGTCTTAAGTACCAAACTGTTCCCTGGATGAATCATTGTGTCTTAGGAACCCAAGACTGGGGAAGCAGTCCTGATCTACTGGCAAAAAGGATAGAAATATCTCCAAATTAAATGCCAAATCAACACAAAGGCCATTTTTGCTTTTTCCCCATGCTAAGTCCCTTTCTGCAAACTGTGATTTGGTTTGAATAGTATTAATTGTTTAATTTCTGATAGAACCATAATCAGCTTTTTTTTTTTTTTTTTTTTTGTAGGTAGCAGGCATTTGGAACTAAGGCTTCCTTGTTTCTATGGCAAACACATTACCTGCAAATGTCTCTCTCCTCTTTGAAACATTATTTAATAGTGTCTGTCAGTTTTATATTGTCCTTAAGCCTAGCAATCATGAGTTGGAAGATACTAATTCTGGGACTTTCTGCATGTAATTTTAAGTGTTTTATTTGTGATTGGGGGAAGAGTTTCCATCTAAGAAAGACTAAGAAAAAAGAGCCAATCAGTATATTGCAAACATTTTTTTAAAAAAAATAAAAACATGTAAACATGGTTTTCGGATAGTAAGTATGTACATAGGTAATGCATATTCTTTCATCTGGAATAAAGACAAAATATTGCTATGGCTGCATTATCCAGTTACAATAAACTGTCAGTGTGATAACTGCTTAGCCAGCCTTAATAACTCATCAATTACTTTGAACTATAATTATTCTGTTAGTATATTTCAATGACATAAAATATTTCTAAATGTGTTCAGTGAAGACATATACATGATGATGTTGTTCATTAAAACTATGTTATATTTTATGACATAATAAACATTTATAGAGAAAACAAATCAATGATTATGGCTTTTTTTGAATGAATTCCTCTTTGATTGAAGTCTATTTTAAATTCTTTTTATTTCTTATTGCTTTGTCTTGTTCTATTTGGTTTTGTGAAATACAGTCTCACTCTATAGCTCTGTCTCACGTGAAGTTTGCTCTGTAGGCTGGTCTAGCCTTAGAACTTTCACTTATTCCTAGCCTTTGCCTCCTGATGCTGATGTCTGCCATAACCTCCATACTTCATATATTCATTTTTAAACTTTTATTCTTCTCTCACCCATTACATTCTAATTTCAACTCCCCCTCCTTCCACTCCTCCATGTTCCCCAGTCCCTTGCCCATCTGCCCTCTCCCATAGATTAATTCCTGCTTCCCTTCAAATATGAAAAAGAAAAAAGAAAAGAAAAACAAAAAAGAAGAGAACAAGAAAGAAAAGAAAAGGAAAAGGAAAAAAGAAAGAAAAGAAAAGAAAAGAAAAGAAGTCAGGCCTTCCAATGACATCCAGGGAACGTGGCCTAACTGGGTACAGTAATGCTCTTTTATCCTGGCTTCATGTGGAAACCCAGAAAGAGAACTAGTCCCAAGCAAATGCAAAAGCATCAAAAACACCTCCTATTGCCATTGTTGGGAGTCCCCCAAGAACACCAAGCTAAAAGCCATAAGGTCCCTGCAGAGGACATAGTTCAGACTCCCACAGAACTGTGTTTTTCCCTCAGTTTCTCTAAGTTCCTTTGAGCCCTGCTTGGTTTATTCTGTGTGCCATGTTCCTGATCCCTCTGGCTTCTACAGTTCTCTTTCCCTCTCTTCCAAGGTGATCCCCTGGCTCTGTTTAATATTTGACTGTTTGCCTCTGCTTCTGTCTTAGTTAGGGTTTTCTAGAGTCACAGAACTTAGTCTTTATGTAGTAAAGGGATTTATTGATGACTTACAGTTTGTAGTCCAACTCCCAACAATCAACTCCCAACAACAGTCTCGGCAGCAGCTGTGAATGGAAGTCCAAGGATCCAGCAATTGCTCAGTCCCACAAGGCAAGCAGGCGAAGCAGAGAGAGCTTTCCTTCTTTCAATGTCCTTATATACGTCTCCAGCAAAAAGTGTGGCCCAGGTTAAAGGTGTGTGCCACCACACCTTTAACCCCGGATGACCTTGAACTCATAGAGCTTTCCATGTTAATCCTATGGGATTCGTAGCCACTACTCCTCAAGGTCTCCATGCCAAGATTCAGGTCAGAAGCTTGTATCTCTCAGCCTCCAGATTAGCGCCACAGGTGAGCCTTCTAATTCTGGATTGTAATTCATTTCAGACACAGTCATGTTAACAACCAGGAATAGCCACTACAGCTTCCTAATAAGAGATTTTAAATTTGTATGTATATATATTTACAAATTTGGATATATATATATACCCAAGTATAATATTTTTCTATACAGAAATAAACATCCTTTCAGGGGATACACAACAGGGTATTTTAGCATTGGCTCTGTTTCCTCAGCCCTTGCTGGTCAAGTAAGTGGAACATGCTGTTTGCAAAGGTCTATTCACTCACAGGGAGGGGTGGTTTCCAGTTGATGCCTTTGATTGCTTTTCTGTATACATTTTAAACCCTGGAATTGTGTAGCTTTTAGAGGACAACCTAAGGTAGATTATGTCTTCCTCAGTAAGCCTGCCAATTTCAGTCTTTTTGAAAGGATAAGAGATAAGACCAGGGTGCAAACCAAGGGAAATCATCAAAGCGGTGTGAAGAGAGCTAGGGCAGAGGAAGAGGAGTGTCGAATAGAGACCATAGAAAGTGCACTTATTATGCATCAGCCACTTCTTGAGTGGGTAAGTGTGTTTTCAACCTCAAATCCTGGCTTGAATCAAACACTCCTCCCAGCACTCGGTTTCCTGCTGATGACACTCCTGTGCCATGGGTCTGCTCCTGCTGACTGAGTTTTGCATTTTTATAAGGTCTGATTATAAAATGAATGACCCTAAAACCAGCATAACAGGAGATTACTGGTAATGGCTTTAGTCTGAATTATAGAAGTAGTGAGATAAATAGATCCACCCAACCATGTCTCTATACCCTACTCCATTTCATTTTATACCTTAACAAAATTGATTTAAATGGTCAGGATTCACTACAAGTCATCTGACATGCTTTCCTCATAGTTGTTTAAGAATTTTTTTTATTTCAATGTTAAAATGCTTAATGTCTCTGAAACCTGCCAGTTTTTTTTTTTTTTTTCCTCTAACCAAGTGTAAATATGTTCAGCACTGAAGGTATTTTGGAAAATATGAAATAACTACTTTATTTTCTTAAACTGTAATTTTAATTTATTTATCTTTTTTTAAAGTAAGGTCCCAATCCTCTAGGAAATGTCATTTTATCAAGGTTCTATCTTTGCTGAAATAAATAAATAAATGACTCAAAATTTGAAGAAATCATTTAATTACATGACACCCCATAGATTAGGTAAATTTTAACATAGGTAATGATCATCCTGTAGATTAATTTTTAAATAGTGACCACACACCTGAATGTAGCGAACGGATGAATACTGGTAATAAGAGTACACTTGCGGGCTGGTGAGATGGCTCAGTGGGTAAGAGCACCATCTGCTCTTCCAATGGTCATGAGTTCAAATCCCAACAACCACATGGTGGCTCACAACCACCCGTAATGAAATCTAATGCTCTCTTCTGGTGCATCTGAAGACAGCTACAGTGTACTCATTTATAATAATAAACAAATCTTTAAGAAAAAAAAAAAGAAAAAAGAGTACACTTGCATTTGATTTGTAGTGATAACCATGCATTTCCTTTAGGTATGAGTGATATTTTCAACATTATTCTATTTCCCATGGGAAA